>JAHVYB010000159.1:0-62328 GCA_020623695.1 Calonectria henricotiae
CCACACCATAGAAAAAAAAGGGGGGGAGAGTCAAAACACACATAAAAAGCCATGTTTTTTGTTATTCTTTTCCTTAAGGGAACCAATGGGCTTTTTTTTTCATTTTTCCACCCCAAAAAGCTTTTGGTATAAGTTTCTTGCATTTTTTTTAGCGCTAGACTAGCTACTTTTAACTACGTAAAACCCATGCCCCTTTCCCCATGTTTTTTGTGGGGGGATTAAATCCCCCCCCCCCCCCCGGCCCCCCCCCCCCCCCCCCCCCCCCAGCCGGGAAAAAAAAAGCAAGCTTCCCTACGCGGGGATGCGATCGCCGCAACTCCAATCTTTGAAGTGGAATCAATGCCTCACTTGCAACCATTGTCAAGTGTCCAAGTTAACCCGACTCCTAAGCTCACCGCTGCGGATCTGACTACGGTGTAATACGTCCCGAGGCACATCTTATCTTCTCATCCCGTCCATCCGGGGAGGGGAGGGGGAGGCACACACATCGTGGTGTCCTACTGGGCTTGGTTGACCCAAACCCTTTGCTCCACCCTCGAAATCAGTCTGGGGGTCCGATGTTCAGGACCAGCTACGCTACTCGGGACGGGGGGATGCATTCGGAGGTTGTCCGGTCGCAGGGAGCACTTTTTTTCTGTGCACAGTGATGCGCACGAAATGCGTGCGATAATTGTGAAAAATTATTGTGACGGCTCTCCCGATGATACTTTAGTCTGCCTCGGCCAACTGCATGATCAGCTTGGCAGCCATGTCTAGGAATGGGAAAGGACTTGTCACATCCTTCTCCTCAAGCAGTCGGCCATCCAGCGTCTCATATCCAGAGCACTTAAAATCGACGAGATAGACACCGTGCTCCATTTCGTATATCTGAATGTCCAAGTGCAGTGCCGCAAACGGCCGTGTGTCCTTGTCATCGTCTGGGACATGTCCGTTGCCGTCAGCAAGATTCCGTGACTTCTTCTTGAGTGCTACATCGATTGTCAGCATCCTTCACACTCTAGGTTTCTAGTGGGGGGTTGGAGTTGCGTACTGGCAGTGTCCCAGCGAACAGTGATGTGCCATGGGTCAGCAGGGAGCTTATATCTCTTCATGGGATCGCTACTGCTAGTTGAGCCTCGGCCGTCGTAGGAATCGGCATAGCTGGAGTCGCGCGATCTTTCACCACGCTCCTCAGCATGCCTCGTCTCAAAATCTTCGTCGGGAATGTACGTGGCTCCCAACTTGTAAAGCGCCTTGTGAATGCACAGCAGAGCTTCCCACGGCGAGTTTCGTGATCGGATTCCAAACTGCCAGCGCACTGGCTTGGTCTTCTTGGGTGGGTTAATAGGGGTCATTCCTTGGGGGCGCTTGTTGGCCTCTTCGATTCGAAGTTGACTCTTCGAGTGTGGCTTGAGGCGCCGGGCTGTCTCCTCCTTTTCGGCATCCGTTCGGGCCACAGGGAGCTCATCGTTAATCAACACCTGTGGGGGAGAGTTCTTGAGATTGCCAGCCTTTTCCCTCTCCATATAGTCCTTGTGGTAGGCAGGTAAACTTGAAGGCAAGACGCCGACCTTGCTGACGTAGGGCCGAGGCGCTGTCGTTGCCTGGGAAATTCCAGAACGGGCCGATGACATGCTCATCATTGGACTTGAGCCTTCCGGCTCTGCTAGCAACGTATCGGGGTTTTCTGAGTACCAAGTTAGCATGCGCCGGGTGCTTACAACAAAGGAATTCATAGCTTACGGTTGACCTGCATCATCTTGTTTTCCCTCACAATCATATAAGCATCCTTGATAGCCGAGGGCTCGGTCGCCTGTAGAGCCTCCTCGACATCGGTTTTGCCGTAACCCATTGTTTTACTAATCTTCTCGGTAACCTCGTTGTGCAATCTTTCCTGGACCTTCTCGGGCGCATTGGGAGCAATGTCACTCTTCTGAATAGCCTTGTTAGGGTCCACGCCGGTATTGTAAAACTCCTCAACGGGTGGCTGTAGGTAAGCCGGTAGGTCAATCACGAACCAAGGGTCCTGTCGGATATCCTCGATTGTGGCACGCTGGACGGGGTTGACCACCAGCATCTTCTTGATCAAGTTGGCAGCACCAGCCGGCATCCACTGGGGAATGCTATAGGTGCCCTTTGCGATCTTTGCAAACAGGCTAGGGATATGCTCGTCGTCAAAGGGGAGTCTTCCCACTAATAGAACGTAGAGGATAACACCACAGCTCCAGACGTCGACTTCGGGGCCTGCATATAACTTCCCGCCAATCACTTCAGGGGCTGCATAATTGGGACTACCACAGCTCGTCTTAAGAAAGTTACCGTCCGTCATAATATTGCTGAGACCGAAATCGGCAATCTTGACATCCAAGTTCTCGTCGAGGAGAAGGTTCTCCGGCTTCAGATCTCGGTGGACAATTTTGTGACGATGACAATACTCGACAGCGCATAGCATCTGTTGGAAGAAGCGGCGAGCCTCTGGCTCCTTCATACGGCCGTGTTGAACAATGTAGTCAAAGAGTTCGCCGCCGGCATACTCCAGGACCATGATGATCTCATTGGCGGTTTTGATGACGGTATAACTGTTGACAGTGTCAGCGCGGGGTGCACCTTGGAGAATTATCATGTCCGTTGCAGCCACAAACGTACAGCTTAATAATGTGAGGATGGCGCAGAAGCTGCAAGTATTCAATCTCGCGCTCGACACGACCGGCCATGTCGCGGCTAATAAGCTTCTTCCTAGCGATGATCTTGAGGGCGACCTGCTGACCGGTGCCATTGTGAATGGCAAGCTTGACTTTGCCGAAGGATCCCTCGCCGAGGGTCCGAATGACCTTGTAGGCGCCTATGCGCTGCTCTGTCTTGGTCCGTTCCTTGAAGGGCGCGCTGGCTGAGCGGGAAGCGTCGGCGCGGTCATGGTGCTGCTGCTGTGGGGGCTGGGGCGGCTGCTGCTGCTGGGGTCGCCGGACGTGGGTTGAGGAGAGGGAGATGGTGAGCTCCTCGTCCTCGAAGCCCCGCGGAGCCATGATGGAGGTGATGCGAGAGGAGGGGTGGAAGGACTGGGAGGGATGTTCGGCCGAGGCCACGGACCGAAGAGGCGGGGAAGGCCTTTTGACGGGTGAGGGCGACGATGACGATGACGAATCCAGACGAGAGTCGAGGTCGGGGCAGCGTTTGTGTGGTGAGCGCGGGAGGAGTGGAGGCGAAAGAGCGGAGAGATGAGACGGGCCGTCGTCGGAAGATGATAATAAAGAGGAAGAGGAGCGAAGTGGGATGAGATGAGATGATCGGCGAGGCAGAGCCTGTTTTTGTTGCAAGGTCAGCGTCGAGCGTCGAGAGCAAGAGGGTGTCACTAACTAGCGGGAGCTTGTTGCTGCAACTGTCTGTCGCTCACACTCGATTTCTGGGGGAGCAGGCGAGGAGAGGGGGGGCGCCCGCATAATGACCTGTCAAGGCGGGTGGGTGGTTTGAGGGTTGATGGAGGGGCTCCCTGTTTGCTGCCACGACTCATGGGACGCTGATTCCAGTGACTTCTTGGGGATCACAGCGCGCCATCCCCAATACAAGGCGCTAAAGATGGAGCCCATCAACCCACCTAAACCACACTGCATCACCTCCCCCAATGGAAAAAAAGAAACTACCTACCTAGGCAAGCCTGCCCGTTGGGAGGTATATCCGGGGAATTTGTGAATTCCGTTGGACAGACCAGGCCAACTTAATTGACCAACAAATTCCCATCATCTTATTTTATTTTAGTTCGGGGGTTTTTCTTCTTTTTTTTTCTTTTCATTTATTTCTGCCTTGTCGTTTACCTCATCTGAACTCTTCTCCCTTTTTACCCATGCCCAGAACGAAAGGCGGTGGACGTCACACTGTTGAGTCACTACGCCTTCTAGCAAATCAGCGTATCGACGACCATCCATGGGCCCATTCGCAATATGCACTTCTCGCCTCACTTAGCTCAGGCATCGTTCTGACATCGAAGCCTCATCCGTTTCTTCATAAGCCGAGCCCCAACATAATCAACAATTCGCATCACATGTCTCAAATGACATGTGTTTTCACGTCCGTCATTCTCTCACCTTCCAGCGCCGCAGTAGCCATACACATAACACAAAGACATGGGTACCATGTCGTGGGGAAGCCCTATAGTGGTAGTGGGCCCTTGAAACGTCTGAGCAGAGAACCCTTCGACGGGTATAGACCTAGAGATATATTGAAAACTAGGTCCCGATGTCAATCTGCTACTATGTTTATATCATGACAACGGGAAACCATCCCGTCTCTCAGCCAACTGGGACCCTTTTCTAACGGCTCGAGCGGAAAACCAGAGACGACCATTTATGCCTCCAATCATTTTCCAATTACCGGACATCATTTCCTACTCATACATAGATATCTTTACAACAAACCTCCATATGATACATGATCGTTTCAAAACATTCACATCCCCAGCAACAACGTCGTCCCACTCATGGCGTGCACCTGCACTTCACCCCGTTGTGAATATAGCGTTCCATAGACTGCCATATCCCATACTATGAACGAGATTTGGCTTCCTCCTGCTTCAAACGTTCAATCAACTTTCCCTGCAAAGATGGACTCAGTCCCAAACTAAACAGTCCGTTAGTGAAACAACAATACCGGTCACCCCATGTCACAACTCACATTCCTGCATTCGTCAAAATGCGGTACGTTCCGCTCGGCTGCACCTTGCCGATGATTGTTCCGGTACCATCCACTTCCACGCTGCCCAATATATCCTCTGGCCATGCAATACGCCCAAAGTCGGGTGGGTTTCGCCGGTCGCTCAGGTGCACATATCCCCCACGTCCTGCGCCTCCAGCTCCTCCCTGTGCGCTAGCACCTCCTGCACCTGATCCCCCGGCACCACCGCCTCCTCCTTGCCGACGGGAGCTTCCCCTATTTGGTCGCTTCGCTGAAAAGAATGCCCCGCCAGAGCCAAGGTTGAAACCGCCAGGGCTGGCAAAAGCAAGTGCCTGGCTCTTCAGGTCTTCATCCTTGTGGCCATGCTCAGACACTACTTCGTTGAGGATTGTAATAAACTCAGGATTTTCGACAAAGGACTGCGGTGTCGGGGGGTTTGCTGTCGTGGTTCCAATAGCTAAACGCTGCAATGGAGGCTCAGTCTCGAGGTAACTAAGGACTTGCGTAAAAGGAGAGTCGGGGTTGTTCAAGACTTTCTTGTTCATAGTTAGCTAGCCAGCGTGGACCACAGTTCATACGGCAAATAACTAACAATGGATGGGTTACTAGCAAGACTGGATAGCGTCCGGCAGTAATCAGTCCTGTTACGGGCAGCGATTCGAAATGCTGAGGGGAACATGTTGGAGCCAATTGCAGATCCAAAGATTGCCTGGTGCCTTCTTTAGCCCTTCCATCTGAGCTTTCAAAAAACAGAGCCCCACGATGAGGTCACCGGCAGCAATGACACGAGATATTCTTGTAACGGGTTTATGTCATAATCAGAAATCAATTAGACGCGTCGACGCGGTCCTGAACTACAATTGCGGGACCACCGTTAAAGATTACCTCAAAGTGATAACGAGACGTTTCTGTGCTGCTCATTCATTTCTTGTCCCTGTGAATGTCATGACGAGTTCATAATCAAAAGAAGATTCCGCCACAATGGACAAGACGCCAGCTCCCATCTTTCGCAAACAGCGCCCCCCGATCCCATCCTCGTCGGCGATCCCTTCATCCTCTCCCGCCTTTGGCACTCCGATTCATCCTCTCAAGCCTTTCGCTATCAACGCCCCAAAAGCTGCCATTCTCCCTATCATCCTTCCTCCCGCAACTCTCCGTCCCCTCGCATTTCGAACTTTCACAAAAAAACACTCCCTCACCCTCACATCGTCCGCACTGCAAGAACTCGCCGCCTTCATTGGCCGACACTGTGGCTCAGGATGGCGAGAAGAAGGACTGGCCGAGCGGGTGCTAGAGGAGGTTGCACGAAGTTGGAAAAATTGCAACGGCGGTGTCATTGTTGAAGGAAGCAGCAAGGAGCTGCAGGGAATTCTCAAGACGTTGGAGGGAAACATGAGTGGTGGCAGAATCACTGGTCCAGGAAGGGGACTGCCTAGGGGGGACAGCATGCTTGACATTAAGGACGGCGACACATTGCACACCAGATTGGGAATTCGTCCCAATCCACTTACAAGAGAGGACAGCAATGCCAGCTTTGGAATGTCTGGGCTGGGTGTTCAGGAGGAGCCAGAGGATGAAGAGGAGCATAATGATCCCAGGGCTTGGCTCAAAGTCATCAACGCCTATGACCAACCAAGATTGGTTTACAACGTTGGCAAGAAACATTTTGAAAGGTAAAGCGTCCACACCATATGATACCTCTTTCGCATAACCTAACATTTGCCCAGAGAAACTGCCTCTCCTTCACTGCTCCCTCCAGCATCACACAAAACCACAGTCTTCCGCAATCGCTACAATGTTATCCACCAACGTCTCCTACGCAACGAATCATTTCAAATATCTTCAGTCTCTTCCTCCCGCAAGCGCAATCACAATAGTTCACTCTCCAACCAGCAGAGCCTCAAGATCACTCCCATTTCTAACCTCCTGGGTCGTCACGGCAGCAACCACATGTTACTCGGCCAGCTTGTCATCCTCCCTACTGGCGGCCTAGCCATCAGCGATCTGTCAGGCACCATTGCACTCGACGTTGCGCAAGCCGTCACCATCCCTAGCGACTCTGCTTGGTTTTGTCCGGGCATGATTGTCCTAGTGGATGGTGTATATGAAGAAGAAGAGGAGTCTGTGGGCAAGGGCCTCAGCGGCGGGAGTGGTGTTGGTGGAACACTTGGTGGTCGGTTCCAGGCATTCCTGGTCGGCCAACCTCCGTGTGAAAAGCGCAAAGCGACCCTGGGTATCAGTGGACCGGATGGCGGGCAAGAGCAAACCATTGGCGGTGGCTTTGGCTGGATTGACTTTCTCGGAACTGGCAGCGAGCGCGCAGTTGGCACGAAAATGCGCAGACTTGAGCGCCGTCTGCTTCAGCCGTCTTCTCAAGAAGACGTACCATCTCGGAACCGAGTTGTCATTCTCGGTGAGCTGAACCTCGACCAGCCACGCTCACTCCAGGCCCTGCGAAAAATTCTCTCAATCTATGCTGCCGAGCCTGAGGGTTCCTCCCCGCTCTCCTTTGTGATCACAGGCAACTTTACCCAGCATTCTGTCATGGCGCGGGGTGGCAGCGGTGGAAGCATAGAGTATAAGGAATACTTCGACGCCCTAGCTTCAACCCTCAGCGATTTTCCTACCATCCTCCAGTCCTCCACATTTGTCTTTGTCCCTGGTGACAACGACGGTTGGGTATCTTCCTTCACAGCAGGCGCCTCCGTTCCCCTCCCGCGAAAGCAAGTCCCTGATATGTTCACCTCACGCATCCGCCGTGCCTTCGCCACGGCCAACGCTGAGGGTGGTGGTAAGTTCAATGGATCCGCCATATGGACTTCCAATCCAAGCAGACTCACATTGTTCGGTCCCAATCACGAGATTGTCCTGTTCAGAGATGACATATCTGCACGTCTCCGGCGCACATCCGTCCGCCTGAAGCCACCAAAAGACTCGGACCCTGAAGAAAACAAGGAGTCATCCACGCAGGATCCCAGTCCATCAGAGGAGCCACTCGCCACAGAGCCTATGGACCTCGACTCCGCACATGCTGAAAATACTACCTCGCCGTCTATCCTCTATGACGTGCGCATCGCACAAAAATTGGTGAAGACGCTCCTAGATCAGGGCTACCTGGCGCCCTTCCGACAGGCCATCCGACCAGTTCACTGGGATTATTCATCTGCGCTGCACCTCTACCCCCTCCCCACATCCATGGTTCTCTTGGATACTACTGCGCCAGCCTATTGTGTTACATACGAAGGTTGTCACGTAATGAACCCAGGCAGCGTGCTTGTGCCGGGGCGCAAAGGCGTTGGACGCTGGATTGAGTACGAGATTGGCCGTTCGGGCAAGCTAAGAGAATGCACGTTCTAGGTGCTTTTGTATCGATATTCGTTGGTTGGTGCGGAAACATGAACAAGGCGCGAATCACGAAGTTCAGGGTAATGACATGAGATGAATATTAGCATATTAGCCAATTAGTAATAGGGGGATAACGACACATTCATAAATCAAAAATGATATGTAAGAGAATTTTTTAGAAGGATCCAGGGTTGTCGGGTCGATGCGTAAGACAATACAAGTACGTCCGATTCTCATTTGAATTCATTCACTTTTCCTAACTAGATTCTCACAACTAAACTAGAGTGAAATTGTCGACCCATGAACCTAGTGAGTTTTGAAACATTATTAATATTTCTCGGGAATGGTTGTGTAATAATTCAATCTTGAAGATGGCAAAATCATACTGGTATTGATATATTGACTCGTGGTATCGTGTGCCTAATCCCTTGCATTGTTTTTCTCATCTAGTAATCTCGAGTTGGACGGGTGAGCACGGCCTGAGACACTGGAAAAGATATAAATAACAAATAAACTCCGCCCCTGGATAATGAAAGCTGTAGTTTTTTCTCTTCTCTTTACTCCAGAAGTAAAGACTCCTCGTGCAGAACACCAAACAATCCCTCGACCTCACGTCGCACCTTGTTCAGCTCAGCAGCAACTTGAAGGGTCACCAGCGTATAAGCATACAGTCGTGCGTAGTCCTTCTCATCCAGGGGAATGACAGGGCCGTCGCCACTGAGTTCTGCCGCCATGTGCTCTTTGCGGAAAAGATGAATCTTGCCCAGGAGACGATCCTTATTGTTCTCAACTGTGGGGATAGCGTCGGTCAGGGGATATTCGAGCATGATACACGAGGCCAAGACCTGGAAAACGTGGCAGATGCGTTCACATAGGCGTTTTCTCTCGGCTGAGGTAAATTCAAGCAAGGCCTTCTCGCCTTCCGTGAGCATATCGCGTCGTAGCGTCATTAAACGCATGGCATAGAAACCATCAAGAATATGTTTAGTGGACCGCATGATACGGGCGTAGGCGGCATCAGGAAAGGGTCCTCGAAGCTCAAACTCTGATTGTGCAGTAACTCTGAGGCTCTGCAGTTTGAAGGCTAATAGTTAGGTTAGCAATGCATTTTGATACTCGAAGGGATTGTTTACACATACCATAGCGTTGCAAAGCAGCTTGCTCGCCCTCTCGCATGTAGTCCAGCAAGCTATTGCTATCCGAGGCGACAGTAAGAGGCCCTCGCTTCCAGATAAGCCCCATTTGCAAGTAGAGGACAGAGAGTCCTTCTCTAAACTTGCGTCGGCCAGAGATTGGCCAAAGAACTCGGCATACTATGACACCCCACAGAATACCAAGTGTAACCGCAATAATTCGATGATAGGCAATATCAAATATGAGGGGGTCCTTGCCACCTTCATCATCGTCGTCATCATCGACCGACTGCGAAATACTATACGCATAAAGCGTACTCACGTTGTATGCCAGCATAGCGATCCTACCAAGAGGGGCGTTTTTAACGGCCAGAATCCAGTAGAAATTGCCAAATGCGACAAGGCCTCCAATAAAGACAAGCGCGATTCCATTCCCCCGGCTGGCAGTCCATGCTGTGACAGCACAAATGGCACCGATAATAGTGCCCTTAAATCGAGCGGTTCCTGTCGTATTGGCAGCGCCGGTTGTCATACCGGCAACAATCATAAACGACAGCAAGCCCCATTCACCTCTCCATTTCTGGTAGATGGGCCTTGTTGCCGGGAGGAATGCAAGCATGGCCCAAAGAAAAGCGCCGATGCCAACCTTGATACCAAACAGGATGTCTTCTCGTACCAAAAACCTCAAAACCTTGAGAATAGTTTCTGAGAAATTCCGCTTGAGTTTGTTGGATTGCGGGGCGGCGTCCCAGCTAAATGTATCCCGTCGCTTAATCATTGTATCAGGGATGCCCTTGGGGAGCTGCGATTTACGCAATCTCCTGACGGGCTCCTTGGGTATCAAGGCCTCAGTTTCGGGATCGTCCAATTCTTGTGTCTTGGATCGTCTAAACGACATGTGCTCCCATACATGAAGCCAGCTCCAAGATCGCTTCCCCCCCTCCGTGGTGTATTTCAAGTCTTCCAGCACATCAAGGTAGGAATCTGTTTCTTCAGCAACCGCTTGCAAACTGAATGAGAAGTGTCCACAAGCAGCAGCAACCTCTTCAATATCGGCTTGGACTGCAACTGATCTAGCTCGCCCCAGCTGGATGATACGATAGAGCTCCTGGAGCGAATCTGCCCTCGCATTTTCGTACAGATTTAGAGCATCTCGGAGACTATCACGCAACTGTTCGTTAACTGCAATATGCGCATTGGGGTCTTTCCCAAATGCCGGCTCTCGAAGAATCTCAGATAGGGTATGAGCCAGTGACTTGATGGACGGTCCAAGCAACTGGATGAATACTGCAAAGATTTCCGACGGCGATTGAAGCACAGGCTCCTTGTTAAGCTCCGAGTCGGACTTGTTCTTTCCGTTCAGACGCCGTTCCTCCTCACTTTCGCCAGACTCATCAATCACTGACAGCGCGGCGTTGATCGTCTCGTCAAGAAACGAGGACCTGCGGTTTAAACCAGGGGAAATCAACGATGATGACGACGATAAAATCCCCTGGCCGTCTGCAAATGACGGATCCTCCCGAAGCAGAGTAAATTGGTTCTCGAGCGAGCTTCGTAAGCCACCGATGGCTTGGGACAAGCCCTCAATAGATCTGACAAGACGCCTGTCGAGTGCATAGATTGATTCTCGGCCCAAGAAATAGTGTTCAAACTTTGCTTCCCGAAGCATACCGTTCATCTTAGTGTAGGCAGCGTTGTATCGCGCAGAAACTTGTGAATATTCGGCGGTCCAAAATTCATCCTCAGTCCCGGACAGAAATGCCTTTGTGATGGATGAAAGCCTATCTCCCAGAGACGCCGTACCAGCAATGATGGACTTTCGCAGCACGCGTCTTGCCGACACTTCCCATACGAGCACATTAACGCCAACTGTGAAACTGATTCCAATAACAAGCATTTTGAGCACCTGGACAATTTTGTCGTCGTCAAAAAATCCACCATGGACAGCCTCCTCCTTCGTAATGACGGAGATGATGGCGATAGATGTCAACGTAGCTCCGACGTTGACAAGAGGGTTGTTAAGTTTCGCCTTGACCCATCCTACAAAACCAAGGCCCATGCCGATGCAGCAGAACAGGATAAGGGCATGAGCTGCACCCGCAGCACCCAGCTTGGCTCGCACAAGAACAGAGATTGTCATGCCGAGAAGGGATATGAGAGTAGCGTAAATGACGGCAATGATTGCGATAACTGCGGCCTCTAGCATTGATCCAACTGTACGTGCAGGATGGAAATAAACGGTCAAGGTTGCTGTGATATGCTTTCCATCCCGATTACCCAGGAAATGTGACAGTGGAGGGAAAAATGTTCCCATGCTGCCCAGAACATAAGCCAGGGTACATTTGAGGACGCCATGGCCCTCGTCGGTCTGTAGCCATGCCCAGGCTAAGATGGCGGCCAACTTGGTGTTGTATGCGATGATTCGTATGCGTTCTCCGAATGATTCGGCGTCGCTGAGAGACTTGTACTTGGATGGTGCGCTGGTCGTGGGGTTGGGTGTAGTGCGCAGCGAAAATTCCTGTCTCGATCGTTCGCCCGTTCGTGGGATGATGAAGGTGCCGTTCTTGAGTTTCTGCCCCAATGCATCAGTAATTGGATCGAAGATGGGTATTCTGCCGCAGTCCGCGAAGTCCGCGACGTCCGCAGGCAGAATGAGGGCATACCATTCGTTGCGAAGGCCGCCGGGGAGAGGGAGGCCAGGCGGCCGTCGAGGATGTCGCAGTGGAGCTCATGGCCGTCTCGCGTCGCCGTGCTGGTCGGAGGGTTTCCAAGTGCCAACGCTCTTCATTCTCTGAGGATGGCCTCTATGGTAGAAGCGGCGGGGATGTCGCAGGTCGAGGCAGCCGGTGCGGCAGCGTGCGACGTAAGCGCGTCAATGTGTGAGCGAGGGCGAGGACGAGGGCGAGGACAAGGGCGATGTTGATAGCAGGATTCGCCCAAGCCCTGCTGTGAGAGGGATGACGCTGCTTCCGCGTTTGCGCCACTCTGAAAGCTTTGGTGGAGACCAAATACTGAGCGGAATGGAGATTGGAGGCTGGTTGGGCCCTGCAACGACGGCCCGCCCGTTTAGAGACTGGGCACCCTTGGCACAAGGAGCTTGCGCTGTATAGCATCGTCATTGGCGCATGACGCTGTCATCTGGAAAACTATGACCCGTCCTTTTCATCGCATTGCCGCTTCAAGACAACTCTCTTGGCTCACTGTCCGAGGCCAGCCTCATGGACATCATGGCCATCAATTGTCATGGGGCTTGTAGACAGAGAGACATGGGTGCGCATGCACTCACTCGTGCCTGTGTATTGGCTCAATGGACCCTTGCTACTTAATCTCAGGCACAAAACTATGTGGACCGCCTAGCCCATAGCTCTGGGCTTGTAGTGCCGCCCGCAGACCGTCCCTCATGTGGATTCCGCAACGGGCAAAAACTAAGGGAAGCTGATGGCTAAGGCGGAATGTCACACGCGTTGGCCATGCCACACGGCGTTCCAAATATCAGCACCACATGAGCATTGATGCCATCCTCTTTCAATCAGCTTGGTGTTCTTGATCTGATTCTCCAGGGGTCCATCTCCCCGATACCTACGTTTATAAGGGCAGCTGCACTATGTTGGAAGTCACAAGGCCGCCCTGATAAGAAAAGCTCGGGGAGTCCATCAAACACTATCCTCATGGTGGTGGGGGGGCAACAATACACAGATATATGATGGCAACATCAGTCGCGTGTCTCTACGCAATTCTCAAGCAACTGTTTCACTTCCAACGCAACAATGACAGTACAATGTGCCCAATAGGTTGTATATCCCTAGCTTACAACTAGCTATGATGTTTTTTCACATCTCAAAATCGCGCGCAAACAGGCGAAATAATACAAGACACACCACGCAAATTTCTCTCGGAGCCCGAGAAGATATAAACGAACCAATGGGTTTAACTTTCATATATGGTTTATAAATATACAGCCATATATTTATATTCGAATAGTTCATCTTATTCCGTTGTCATATTTCCACGTTCAGGCGTCTGTGCCCTATTTCCTACCACACTCTCTGAGCAACCTTGTGTCTATCAAGCGTCTGAAATACTCTCTTCCATCATTCAGTCATATGTCAACACCTTTTAGTATTCACCCCAGTTTTTTGTGGAGAGTGGAAAGAAATAGAAATGCTGGGTTTTTATTTTTATTTTTATTTTTATTTTTCACTTTCGGGCATAGAGAGGTTTTGGTAACCACTACGCAATAGGTCGGGGGTGGCTTGTTGGCGCCTTAACCCACCCCACCTCGTCAGTTCGCCATTTAAACCATATCCATCTCCTTCTAGCAACTTACCCAGACAAACACAAGTTGGTTCCTTTCATCTTTCACGCTAGCCTCGGTTGAGAAGTAGGGCCCAGCATATCCCCATCTATCCAGCAACTGACAATATCAAACAAGGTTGTGAATCTGCTACCTTCTACTTAAATTCCATGCGCCGTTTCATCTCCACCATGACTTCATACACTCCCAAACGCTTTGCGCCGTTGAAACAGGCCGAGGGCACCTCACTGGCTGCATCTCCCAAACTAAGAGGCGTCATATTTGACATGGATGGGACACTGTGGTAAGTAACACATCTTCTTTGGGAAATCCATGCTGGTTAAGCCAGCTACCCTACACCATACCCCTCACGATATAGTCATCAACCCCGAATTTGAGATGTTATTTCTTTGGGTTACACTATTGGAGGTTCATCCCTTTCAAGATAACCATTCTTATACATTTTATCGGAAGACCATATTATGTACTGGATGTGTCCTAATTCGTCACAGTATCCCTCAAACATACATGTTTGGTGAAATGAGAGCCGCGCTTGGAATCACCAAAGGGACGGATATCCTCGAGCATATTGAAACGTTAGCCCCAGACCAGCAACCTAAGGCCCACGAGTCCATTCGGGCCATAGAGAGTGAAGCCATGAAGTCCCAGGCACCTCAACCAGGCCTAAATGCACTTATGGACTATCTTGATGCCAAGGGCATCCCGAAGGCCATTTGCACTCGCAACTTTGACGTCCCCGTCCAGAATTTGCTGGCCAAATTTCTCCAAGGCTCCCACTTTCATCCAATTATCACGCGTGAGTTTCGCCCACCCAAGCCCGACCCCGCTGGCATTCTGCATATTGCCCAAAACTGGGGTCTCGAGAGCGCCTCGGGCCTCATCATGGTCGGTGACTCCGTCGACGACATGTCAGCAGGACGCAAGGCAGGTGCTGCGACAGTGCTACTAGCAAACACCGTGAACCAGGAGCTGGTGGAGCATGCGCATACAGACCTGGTGGTCCAATCACTGGATGAACTGATTGAGATATTGGAAAATGGATTTGAGGGACGAGAAGATTGTGGCGAGTAGAATTACTGTCTCACGACTGATCCTGTCAGGGAAATCACATGGTAGTTAAAAATACTCATCACGCCACCTCGTGGTGAATCACAATGCAAACGCACGTAGAGGCCCCAGGTCAAATCTAAATACTCAAACATAGGTTCATATCATCTACCTTTCTGTGACAGGTCCAGCCACTACTACCCGAGGCCCTCGCCTACAAGGCCAGATACAGCTTGAAAATAACGAGCGACGCCCATCACTGTCTCTCCGAGCATCAGGGTGTTTGTGTAAGCCCGAAATCATCGAGACAAAGATCAAAGGTGCAGGATTTAAAGCCGACGACCCCCATCAAGATCACGATAAACAACGTTAAAAATTGCGCCGAGATATGCTAAAGAGAATATCAGAGGATCAAGCCGCTGGTTTAATGCGGTAATAGGCCAGAGAAGGTAAGAACTTTTGCAAGACACTCCGATACTGAGGTGGTAAAGAGCTCTATGCACCATAATTGGGGTTTGGTGGTACCCGACCAAACGTTGCCTGCCTGCGGTTTTCCCTTCGAAGATCGTCCGGCGTCTCCTTTCGGGGCAGAGGAGGAGGAACGGACCCACCTGGGGGGCCAGGTCGAACAGGCAAGCTGAAGGTATTCGAGCTTGCGCTGATAGGGCCGGCACTGTCGGGGTATCCGGAGGCCTTGGGTATCGAGTTGGCGGAGATGACTCTGGGTCCCAGGCCGGGGTGTGCGCTGACTGGTCCGCGGCTTGAGCCACCGCCGTTACGGGTAGGTGAGCGATTCGGGTTGGAGCCATGTTGTTCACGAGGCGAGACGATTCCAGCCCCTGCGATGGGGATCTCGCCCGAGGTGGGGGTATGGACCGCTCGGTCCTCAGGCTGAGTTGGAGAATCACTTGAGCGGAGAAGGTCTTGGGTCGCAGGTGAGAGCTGAGGTGCAAGGTGGGATTTGCGATTATCACGCTCCATTAGGCCAAAAGCCCACTCTCTGAGATCGACTGGTGTTCTCTTGGCTGCCTGGACAAATGGATCACGATCCTACGGTTGTTAGCTTCACGATGTAAACAAGATCAAGCGTTAGTGGCTTACAAATAACTCCTGGGGGGTTGGTCGAAGCTCGGGCTCTTTGTAAAGACACTTTTGGATCATATCCTCCAGAATGCTAGGGAAGGCATCGCTCTTGGGCAGCCTGGGGGCGGGCTCGTGGACAATCTGCTGAAGAAGATCTAGGATACCGGCGGGCGCGTAATCCCCATCCGAAAGCTGTTCGCTAGCACCGAAAGGGAACTTGCCAATTGCAAGCTCCATGATACTCAGACCAAAACTCCACACATCTGACTTGACAGTATACTTTTCTCCCTGAATTCGCTCAGGGGCCATGTAAGTCGACGTACCAACGAAAGTATCGGCGATGGAGTTGATTAGTTCACCAGAGACACCAAAATCGCAAAGTTTGATGTGGCCCCTAGAGTTGACTAGAATGTTTGAAGGTTTGATGTCTCGGTGCATGATGTGATGTTTGGTGTAGAGATATGTTAACCCGCCGAGTGTGGCCTCAGCAATTTTGCCCAGGACATCCACACGGACAGGGCCAAAGACCCTTGAAACGCGATCAAGAGCACTGGATTTATAAGTTAGTTGTATGTCGACAACACACAAGGCCTGAATGGGCATTGAGAACCATACCCGACATCCATGTACTCCATACACATAATCACATCGTTGTTGGGGTTCAAAAAGGCGCCGTAGAATGTGACAATATAATCGGAATGACACCCGTGCATGATTTGAAGCTCTCGAACGATTCGCTTTCGCATCTCTCTCTTGGCTTCGACATGAATGACCTAGTTGCGCGTGAGCATGATTGACAGTATTTGCGAAGGAAAGATGCAGCTCGTACCTTGCGGGCCATGACGGTTCCCGTTGTGAGGTGCCTGACTTTGCTGACAGTGCCTCCATTACCAGAGCCCAGCTCCTTCATAACCTCCAGATCATCGGGTCGTAGATCTAGTTTGTACTCGATGCCGATCTCCAGCTGACCGTCCTTGCCACCATCGTCCCGACCCGAATCGAAATTGTGTTGGCTATTCTCGGCCGTTGGTGGGGGTGTAGGGGCAGCCTTGAGGGCGAGGCCCTTGACGTTTTTGCGCTTCATGGAGCGCGGAGCGAAAGGGTCGGCCATGATGGGCAGCGGACAAAGCGATTCTCACTTGATGGGCTCTGTGATAGTCGGCTATCAGGCGCTGTGATGCCTGGGGTTGGGCTCAAGGTTAGACCAACCGGGGTGGCGGGCGTTCCCCGCGGTGAGGAATGAACAGCGATGGTCGAGGGCGAAGGCCTACTCTCTAAAGAGCGGGAGCGTTTAGACTGTGATACGCACAGAGCGCTGACCGGTTTTTGTGACCCGCGAGGGAGAGACCAGACGATCGGGGTGAGTCGCCGGGTCGAAATTCCCAGCCGGGTGCTGCAGGCAAAGGACGTGATTAAGGCACAAGGCGAAGCAGCGGGTTGGGGGCTGCTGAGGTTGGGTTACAGCGGGGATGGACCAGAAGCTGTCTGTCGGTGGGGAATCTCAGATGCGAGACAGAGGGGCCAGGGACTTTTACAATGTGTAGCCGCCCGGATCGGTCGCGGGGATGATTTTCTGATGGAGCGGAGCGTCGCTGAGGAGGAATGCAGTGAGGGTGAGTGCCGTCTATCACAGTGCTGGTTGCGCTTGCTCGGGCCAGGGCGGGGTTCGGCCACGATAACGTGATGGGAGTGGCTGGCGTCGCGCTGGACTGTATGTACCTAGGACGTAGGCGGATAGCGGGTTTGGAGGCGTAAGGCAAGGCACGTCAGGGCAGACAAAGGAGTTGCGATGAGGCTGGTCGTAAGGAGATGGCGCAGCTTTTAAAAGACCATGTCAACCATCAAGAGGGGCAAATGCTAGGCTGGTTTGAATTGAGAGTGGGCCCGGCGCCTGACGCCTTTTGGAGCATTCATTCAAGGAGTCGAGAACTCAACGCATAATCGCGGCGAGTTGAGGCCTAAGGAGGCGATTGACGGCCCTGTTCCCGTAAGACAGGACGCTGGTCGCCGGCGATGGCGCTCCGGGGGCTTCTAGGTGGCGGACCACTTAGGCTCGGCCGTCTCAGGTCGGCAGGGCTCTGGTTCTGATTATTGATAACTCGACTCGTCCTCATCGCTCTTCTGGCTTTAAAGCGAATGCTATTACCCAGGGCTTTCTGGTGGCTTGGTTCCTGGAACATTTGGCTGTGTGGCCGACACCACCATTCAGGCACCATGGATGCGGCATCTCGGCCAGGCGTCATGGCCCCCGACGCGATTTGATGTTCCCTCTGTCTCAAATAGGCTCTAGTGTCCTGCTGATTGGCCGCTGGTCGAGCCTATCGACCCGGCACGTCTGCCCAAGGGATGGATGCGACTTCTTGGAAGCGCGCAGGGAGCATGGAGCATCGCTTGAGCGGGTCCCCCCCTTTTGACGGCCCTAGGCTCTCTAAGCGCTTAGACGGGTTCCAGAACTTGCCTCATGTAGATGGATAGGGGGTACATTTTTCTAGTCTACAGACGGGACGGCTGTTCCACGCAAGGGTAGATTGCTGAATAGTCGATTATATTTACCATTGCTCCGGTACAGGAAATTTTGCATATTGCATCGAAACTCTCTTTCGTCCCAACATTGGCAACCGTCTGAGGTGGACCATGAGAGGAAGAAAAATATGTAAGGTTTGATTGCCCTATTCCTCCGCGGATCTGCGGGAAATCAAACCAAGCCAAAAAGAATATACACAAACTACGATCGTCGCCTCGATGCATTCATTAGGTTTCCTCCGACTACTCATTCGTTTCATCGTTGCCTTCTCTGAGCGAATGCGTTTCCATCCTCAACATGGTGGATGACCAGGGACGAACCAAACCATGTCATTTTGTGTAGAAGAGATTATAATGCATAAAATCATCCTAATGGACCAATTCTTTCGAGTCGTTGTAACATGAATCAGATAGATAGTGGTGTCACCTGCACTCCTTGCATCAAGTGTGTGGCATAATGTGAGCCAATACTGGCACCGATTCCCAAACCACGGTACCCTGTTCCTTTTGTTTATGTTTCCAAACTTGGCGCAATCTTTCTGTACCTGGATATATTGATTACCTAATACACTTTGGAGATGGTTGTGGCATTGATGGCCGGTCGCGGGAAATGTATAATCCGTGTATCCCTGTCAGTCGCGACGAGGCTGAACGTGTGTCTTGAGCTGCGCTATCCAAAAAATCCGTGGAGCAGGAGGTGCCTAAAAAGTCCTTCTCTCACGCCCCTTCCCCTCTATCACTCTCATACTTTTAATTTCTTTTCATCGCACGGTTTTTTTTGAACGAGATCTCTCTTTGGAGATCTTGGCGTTGCGCGAACCCTGACAATCGATCGTTCAAGCTTCCGAGCTAGCTGTTGTTTG
This sequence comes from Calonectria henricotiae, assembly GCA_020623695.1. Taxonomy (NCBI): domain Eukaryota; kingdom Fungi; phylum Ascomycota; class Sordariomycetes; order Hypocreales; family Nectriaceae; genus Calonectria; species Calonectria henricotiae. The sequence continues at coordinate 18,954 of JAHVYB010000159.1, forward strand.
CTGCGCGACAGCAGATTCGAGCCGCCACGATGAGCAACAGCATGCGCGATTTGATTTCTGGGGAGGCCGAGCTGGATGATGAGGAGGATGATGGGTCATTTGATGAAGAGACTGGTGAGCGTCATCGCAGAGAACGTGGTCGCATTGAAGATTCTAGCGAGGAGGAGGAGGATGATGACGATGAAGAGGAAGCGCGAAAGGTTTGTGACCATGACCCGATTTCTCACAATCACATCTGCTCACTGACACGATCGCATTATAGATTCGCGAAGGTTTCATCGTCGATGAGGACGAGGAGGAAGAAGAAGAAGAAGGCGAAGAGTCTGATGGCGACGTGCGCCCCGTAGTCAAACGAAAGCGAGAACCTCGCGACCGAGAAGAAGAGGAGCAGCTCGACGAAGACGATTTGGAGCTCATTGGTGAACAATTCGGCGAGCGACCCAAGCCTCAAAGCCAGGTAAACACACAATTTCTCCTTTTGGCGACATACTGTCCCCAGTTTGATACTGACATGGTCTCTTCAGTCCAAATTCAAGCGCCTCAAGCGCGGCCACCGTGGCGAGGATGAACGTGGAACCGAGCGCCGCGGCCTCGAAGAAATATTCTCTGACGATGACGAAGACATGGCTGATCAGCGACCATACGGGCGACGCGCACAACATGATGAGTTCGATGATTTCATCGAAGAAGATTACCCCGAAGATGAAGAAGACCGAATCAAACAACGCGAAGATGCTGAAGTTGCCCGGCCGAGAGACCACCGCGGCGTTGGAAGTGTTGTTGACACCACTGGACTCGATAAAGACGCGCTCGATGATATGGAGGCCATCTTCGGCAACGGAGAGGATTATGACTGGGCTTTGCAGATGGAGGAGGAGGAAGAAGACCGCGAACGAGAAGAGCAAGCTATTGAGTTGAAAGATGTCTTTGAACCATCGCAACTTAAGGAAAGGCTTTTGACCGACGAAGACAACGAAATACGGTTTACCGACGAACCAGAGCGATTCCAACTCGACCGCAAGACCTTCAAGAACCTTCAGCTCACGGCTGACCAGTTCCGGGAAGAGGCTCGATGGATTACCAACCAGCTGTGGCCCAAGAAGGGACTGTCGCCTGACTTGCAGGCGCCTTTCGGCAAAGCTGTTGGCAAAGTGCTTGAATTCTTCATTGTTGACGAAGTTGAAGTGCCATATGTTTTCCAGCACCGCAAGGACTACCTCCTCCACACCCGCAAAACTCGAAACCCGAACCGCGATGACCCTGACGCCCCCGAGTACGTCATAAGTGCAGAGAAGCTCCTGAACCAGGATGATCTCTGGAGAATTCTGGAACTGGACATCAAATTCCGTTCCTTTGTGGACAAGAGGAACTCTCTTGAGAAGACATACGAGAACCTCAAGTCTCTTGAGGTTCAGGATTCTACTATTGAGGAGATGATTCCCGAAGCCACTACCATGGAGGAACTTCAAGACCTCCAAGATTATCTGCAGTTCCAGTACGGTCCCCAATTAAAGGATCTAGCTGCCATTGCTGGTAACGTTTCACAGACTAAGCGGCCTGGTTCCAAGTCTACTCTCCTGGAACGAGTCCGACAAGGCAAGGCATACACATTTGTTCGGGCTTATGGCATCACAGCAGACCAGTTAGCCAAGAATGCCCTACGCCAGGGAAAGAAAGTCTCGCCAGATGATGACGCCCAATACCCCTTGGACCTGGCTGATAGCCTCATTGATGGCAACTTTAGCACTGGTGACCAAGTCGTCGGTGCAGCACGCCAGATGTACTCGGAGGAGCTCTTCGCCAGTCCTCGTATGCGAAAGCATTTCCGAAACTCGTACTATCAGGCTGCTGAGATTAGCTGTCGTCGAACCGACAAGGGTCTGCGCAGGATCGATGACACTCACCCATACTATGAAATCAAGTATCTTCAGAATCAGGCCATCGCTGATCTGGTCCACCAGCCTGACTTGTTCCTCAAGATGATGAAGGCGGAGGAAGAGGGTCTCGTTGAGATCAAGCTCGTCATGCCTGCCCGATACGACTTCCGCAGACAGTTCTACCAAGAGTTTGAATCTGAAAACTTCAGTGACCGAGCCGAACAGTGGCGAGAGGAGCGCAAGAAGGTTCTAGACCTTGCTTATCCCAAGCTGGAGAAGATTGTTGCCAAGAATGTCAAAGAGGTCATCCGAACTTTCTGTCAGGATGAAGTCCTCAAGATGTGCCGGGAGGAATACGCCAAGCGACTTGATCAGGCTCCTTACAAACCCAAGGGCATGATCCTGGGCACAACCCCTCGAGTCCTGGTTCTCTCTAACGGAATAGGTGACCCGGCGCGTGACCCCATCTGCTGGGCTTGGGTCGAAGAAGATGGCAGAGTGCTCGAGCAGGGCAAATTCGGAAACCTTGCTCGGGACGAGAGACAGCGTGAGGAGTTTGTGGATCTTGTTCAACGTCGCCGACCCGATGTGATTGGTGTCAGCGGCTGGTCTGCCGATTCGCACAAGCTGGTTCGAGACCTGGAGACTCTGGTCAGTGAGAAGGGCCTCATGGGGCCCGAATTTGATGACCCTGAAACTAATGACTACCGGACGGAACCTCTGGAAGTTGTGGTCGTCAACGATGAGGTCGCTCGCCTGTACAAGGACAGCCCTCGGGCTCATGCCGAACACCCTTCTCTCAACCCCGTGACCAGGTACTGTATCGCTTTGGCCCGATACATGCAAAACCCCATGAAGGAATACGCAGCTCTCGGCAAAGATGTGTCATCTCTGTCTTTCCACTCATGCCAGAATCTTCTCCCTGCCGACAAGTTGGCCAAGTATCTCGAGTCTGCCATGGTTGACATGGTCAACTTGTGTGGTGTTGACATCAACGAGGCCATGACCGATTCGTATACTGCTAACCTGCTTCCCTTTGTTTCTGGTCTCGGTCCACGAAAGGCCAGCAGTGTCATCAAGGCCATCAACGCCAACGGTGGTGCGGTCAACACCCGAGATGAACTGGTTGGTGATCCCGATAGCGGAAAGCTCCCTGTCGTTGGACCCAGGGTTTGGAACAACTGTGCTAGTTTTTTATTCATCGAATACGAACCAACCAATCCGTCATCGGATCCCTTGGACAATACTCGTGTCCATCCTGAAGACTATGAGCTTGGTCGCAAAATGGCTGCTGACGCGCTCGAGCTCGATGAAGAAGACGTCAAGGCCGAGACGGACGAAAATGGACCTGGTGCCATTGTTCGAAAGCTGTTCAAGCAAGATGAGCAGGACAAAGTCAACGAACTTGTTCTGGAGGAGTACGCCGAGCAGCTGGAAAGAAACTACAGCCAACGTAAACGAGCTACTCTGGAAACGATCCGCGCTGAACTGCAAGCGCCCTACGAAGAACTGCGAAGGAACTTTGGCCTTCTGACGGCCTTTGAAATCTTCACGATTTTTACTGGAGAAACTAAGAACACTTTGTGCGAGGGCATGATTGTGCCAGTTAATGTGCGCATGGTGAAGGATGACTTTGCTATTCTCAAGTTGGACTGTGGCATTGAAGGCAGGGTGGAAGCTCACGAGGTCAGTCAACGTTCATCCATCAAGGAAGTGCTCAGCGTGGGTCAGACCGCGCGAGGCAAGATTCTGGATGTGAACTACAAAGATTTCATGGCCAAGATGACACTCCGGGAAGATGCCCTTCGCATCCCGTACAAGCGGTCCATCAACTACGGCCGTGATGGGTGGGACTACGCCCTCGAGGCGGCAGACAAGGAGGAATTGCAGGAAAAGGACAAGACGACGGGTCGAACACAGCGTGTCGTCAAACACCCCAACTTCAAGCCGTTCAACTCGACACAGGCCGAGGAGTTTTTGGGATCCCAACCTCCAGGCGAGGTCATTATTCGGCCATCGTCCAAGGGCAACGACCATCTGGCTGTCACGTGGAAGGTGGCAGATGGAGTCTATCAGCACATCGATGTGCTGGAGATGCAAAAGGAAACCGAGTTTTCCGTTGGCAAGTTACTCCGTGTTGGTGGCAAGTACACGTACAGTGATTTGGACGAGTTGATTGTGGAGCACGTCAAGGCGATGGCCCGCAAGGTTGAAGAGATGATGCGAAATGATAAATACCAGAACCGATCCCGGGGTGAAACTGGTAAGTGGCTCTGGAGATGTCGAATGATTATGTGTGGGCAACACGCTAACACAGTGCACAGAAAAATGGCTAACAACATACATCGATGCTAACCCGAACCGATCGGCGTACGCCTTTTGCATTGATCCCAAGCACCCTGGCTACTTCTGGCTGGCTTTCAAGGCCAGCAAGACGGCCAGGGTGATTGGCCTACCAGTGCGGGCTATTCCACAGGGCTTTGAGTTGAAGGGTTACCAGTATCCTGATATGCGAGCTCTGTGCAACGGTTTCAAGCTGCGGTACCAGAATGAGTTTTCCAAGATGGGGAAGCGTTAAGAGATTGAATACCAAGTCGAAACGGGGAAGGCGGTGCAATTGAACGGCGACGTGTTTGAGTAGCAACTATTATTGGGACAAAGAGGATGTGTGTACATAATTCCGGCGCAGGATTGAATTATTTCCACCTTGGGTGAAAGGGACAAAGTTGCCGTATGAAAGATAGAAGCTTAGGTGAATGAAAACGCACAATGCGCAATGATGATTAAATGGTCTCTTAAGGGAGTTTGTGTGTACTTGAGCTGAGTCTATAATTGGAGGGTATCTATCTATCCACGTTGTGTATGCACATGGAGTGTATGCACACGGTGTGCTTAGGCGGCCTGATGCTTACGCCAATATAGGCATAGCCCGCAATCTCAGGCCAAGTGTACAGCAATGGACAAGCTCCGGAAACCGTGGAGGACAACAAGATTCAGTCACACGCCCTCCAACACAGGAAGCAACGGGCGTTGGCTCAATGGGTCATCTTTGATGAGTCACGGGATGAATGTCCACAGGGGCCAGGAGTCCAGGCTCCTATCTTGCGTCATTGATGGAACTCGCGATGGCCAGGCGAGGTTTTGTGACAGACGCCTGCCGAGAAGTAGAATGCTGTACAGTGTGCAATTTTTCATCAACGACAACGACAACGACAACGACGACAACGACGATGATGATGACTGGGACCAGGCTGGCGACTAGGTCAAGCCGGAGAAGAAGTGGGAATCTCTTTGTTTAGACACGTACGGTGAAGGTTATTTGGCACGATTCATGACCCGTGGTTGACTGGTGTGCAAAGGCCATTGGCGAATCCTGAACGGAGGGGGGTCCAGATAGATGAGACGATTACGACCTGGTGGAGAGGTTAATCCCGCGAGCTATGAGAACACTTGTCAATCGCACAGCGAACCACAATGTCAATTAGCTTCGTGGTAGCACAGTCATCGGAGTTGGCGATATCTCGGAGCTGGACGGGGTGGAGATCGTGGAGTCGACTTGAGGGAGCCTGCGGCGGAGCTGGTGGTCATGGGATCCTCACGTTCGGGTTTGTTGGGGAGAGGGGGCTTATTATGGGTGGCGAGCGAGGTGGAAGCGCTGGGAATTAGGCGCCGTAGCAGCTGAGGCTCAGCAGGGCTTACAGCGGCATCGGAGATGCTGGGCTGCCATCCATCGATCTGAAATCTCAGGCTGTCCAGCCAAAAGGGGCCCAAAAAGGCCAATTCTACCGTGTGATTGGGCAATGGCACTGGGGGGTTTCTTATTCGTTTCCTTGATCATGTGTTTACCAAAAACAGAAGGAAGACAGCTGTGTTGAGGTTGATGCTCAATGGTACGATCAAGTCAGGTGCCAGGTACACGCTTGAGTCCGCAGTGGTGTCGGTTAGACAAGGCACCAGACCACAAGACACAGGCCGGAGCGGACGGGAGCGAGCGCCATCGGACGGGCCAGGTTTGAAGGGTCCAACACAGCACAGGGTCCTGGTTGCAGCTAAACAGTCATGTTTATCTTTTCTTGTTTCCGGGCCCGATTTCGTCATTCGTGGGACATGTTTGAGTCTGAGTGACCCACTGGAAGAGGGTGGCTCATCGGTACCGGTAGACGACACAGCTAGGACCACATCTTAGGTAGCAGGTAAACGCCATGTCCGCCTCTGCCGCGCCGTTCTCCCATTGCTGTTTGTGTGTTCAGTCAGATGATGGCGGGATGAGATGGCCTCGGCAAATCTCCCCTGCATGGAATTCCTCAATCATGGGCAATCATGAGTAATCATGACTCTGCTGATGCATTGTGACGAGTGACCTGGAGCTCTCCAAGCTCAATCTCAAGGCCAGCGAGCTGAAGAGCTTGGCTGCCGATACCTGCATGGGGAGCTAAGCTCGCCCGGAGCACACGCACATACCCCGGCCCCCCGCAATTCGAACTGGGGAGGTGTGGACAGGAGCTACCAGAGTGCTCATCATTAGCCTTCGTGCGTTCGCCGCCTAGGCTTGCTGTCCGAACTGCCAATGCAGCACAGCGCAAGCCCAGCCGATATAGTCGTCGTTGGAGGAGAGGCCAGCCATGGAAACCCCTGCAGATCCATTGAGGGACACACTCGGTACTTGACCCACAGCGACGTCAGTCACCGGCATCAGGGTCACCTGCTCGTCACTGTCTCCTACTTGTCATGCATGCTCGCAGGCTCGCACTCGCGCGCACGAACGCACTTCAAGACGGGTCCAGAACCTCACACGTGTGGTAACGCACAGGTAGCCCCTTCGCTGCCATGTTGGGATCAAAAAAAATTGAGGCACGGTCATGATGTAAGCAGGCGTGGCGTAGGGCGTGACCACCGTCCATCAACCAGGGAGACCAGCGGGCATCTCGACCTGTGGAGGACGATGCTAGCCAGAATGCCGGTGCTGAATTGGAGCGGGGAAGGGAGTGGTGCCGACCAGGGACTTGGATATCATGTGTAAATCAATGCCTCTTCAGATCCAAGCATGTCCGCGTCTGGCACCGTCTGGCACCGTCTGGTAGCAGAACGGACAGAGGGTATCAACCATGTTTACGATGTGACACAAACCGCGGGAGCTCCTTGCAACCCCTTGCCAGCGTGCCAGCGTGCCAGCGTGCTAGGGGGGAGGAGCCGAGATTCAATTGAGCCCCATGACACTGAGCTCTGACGCGCCTGGGCCGATATGAGCTCACAACATCAATTGCTCGGATTGTCCCATGGATGGCACAATTCCCATGTTGCGGGCCGTTTGGTTTGAGTTTCTCCGGCGAAAGCCAAGTAATCAAACGTGCCTCGATGCCTCAATGGGAACCAGCGTGTCCTCTTCCCTGAACTTCCAGGCGAGGCGCTGGGCGGTGCTTCTGGGCGTAGAGTTCCGGCGGCCACTGATTGCGTCAGGTCACGCGATAGACGGACGGGAATGGGACATTTTGCCAGTGGAGCCTTGTGGATCGCCCCCCGCCCCCGACCGAGACCCGGTAATGGCCCCACAGGCACAACGAGCATGGAGCCAAGAGCAAGTGTGACAACCAGCGAGCGTCGCTCATGAGATGGGCCCAGCGGCATGCATTATGGATTGCACCGTACGTACTGTACGGAGACTGGATGGGGTTATGAGGAGGGAGCTTGGGGCAAATTCTCCACCACGGCGGAATCCATTGAGCGCGAGAGATTACTCCCCTTCGCGCCTGCCGCTTTCCGTATTCGCAGCGAGAGAAGAAGCACGAGGTCGTGAGGTAGTCACCGGTAGGAAGCGATGGTGCCTACCAGGGCGGCATCGCGCCTCCTTCCCGCTCCGGGGCCCGGCACTCGATACCTTAGGTAGGTACCTCCTGTTGGGGTACCTACCTACCTAGACTATGACCTGATTGGGCATGCGGTGATGCCATCTTTCCAGCAACCCTCGCGTGACCTGTAACATATAAAGATGCCCTCCCTAGACCTTTCCAATCCAGCCCATTCTCCAAACATTGCATCCTCACTGCTCTCAAACGCTCATCCAAACACGATCAACAACAGCACAATCTTCACTCGCCCTCCCGCTTTCATCACACATCATACCTCACAGCGCACTCTGTCTCCACGAGTCGGCTTGACCTCCCAGTCCCTCTCCTCTGCTACCGCTGCCCCAGGTACTCCTCAAAGAACACCTGCATACCCGCATACCTCCATACCTGAATATCAGTTCTCTGCCCGTGCAAACACACGGCACTCGTGCAACAGCTTCCCCCACCCTCGACAAACACACACATACGCCGTGTCCAATTCGCCTGCTGGTTCCCGCATTACTAGACACCTTGAACACACCACTCAAGCCCATACACTAGACACACTACCAAATAACACCCCCCTCCAATCCAAAAGTAAGTTTTGCTTCCTGCTGTTACCGCACTTCCCCCTTAGTGGAGGCACTCGTCGTTCCATTTCGAAGCCCCGCACCTTTTGGCTCTGCCCGTCTAGTGACGTTTGGTCGGCTTCCATTTAAAAGGCAACGAAGCCCCTCATCATCCGCAAGGCCTTTGCAACATTCCTTTTCCCACACTTTCCATCTTATCGCTTTCTGACCATTGTCATCTTATCGTCTTGAAGACTTTGGCTGCCACACACACAAAGCCCCTCCATATTAATCAGTCAGCCTTTCCTTCATTATCTAGTCACCCTTGAACTCCTTGCTGACAAGCTCCGTGAATAGTGACTCGTTCTCACAAGGCCAACGACCGTGACCACAAGGGTCTTGCCGAGGGCACCGCTGCCCCCTCGGAGCATCTTCCTCGCTTCTTTTCCAAGAATGGACACGCGGATATGGACCCCAAGAAGGTTAAGAAGGACGGAAATGGCCGAGGCAATTGGTACGTTGATAACATGGCATCGATACTTTATGCTAGCTGCTAACATATAACTTAGGGGATGCTATGGCGATGACGTCGTCGATGAAGACTTTCGCTTCACCAACGCCCGCCGCCGCTCCAATAGTAGCAGTTTCTCTCACATGACGGATCTAAAGACCAAATTTGAGGTCAATGAGCCTGAGCCCGTTTTTGAGGAGTCTGTCCATGGACCCAATGACGAAGATGAGGAAATTGACCTTTCCAAGACTGACTCCTCTGAGAGCGGCCGCTCGTCGACTTAAGACGACTCAAGACCGAATCCTCATCGAAGGTCGGTAGTCGTTTATGATCACTGTCATTGATGGTGACTCAATCTGGGGGGTCCACCTGTATTGGGATTTTATTTGCTCTGATAATTTTTTTTTCCTTTGCTGCAATGAGACAACACGAGACGAAATGAAATGAAATGGGAAATAACAAACACACACTAAGGAAGTCATTAGCAGCAGAATAGGGAATGGGTAGGGGCATCGGATGGGATATCGGACGGAGTTGATGGACCCTCATGACTATTTGCAGATCTCGAAGTGGAAGATGAACTACCATGACTCCTACCACGGAGTGGCTGAGAGACGGATGTATTATTGTATTAACAGCTGAGCTTAATTGCCCAATTAGTTGGTGGTGGATGAATCGGGGTACGACTGAAGGGTTCCAAAAAAAGAAACTGGAACCTGGTAGGTTGGGATCAATCAACACCCATTTGTATTACTACTACATGATGCTTCCGTGGCTGTTTCTATACTGTTGGGACTATGCTTTGTATTGTGTGGCGGCTGGATATGCGTGGTTAGCGGAACCGACATGGCACGGCATAATTTCTAGTGAGATGATGATCAAGCTGGCTCCCGGGACGGGTGTGATGAGTGTTGGCCTCCGTCGCCTCCCACATCCCCAGGAGGAGAGGGTGGAGGAGCTGACTCGTCATGGGACAGGCAACGATAACATCCCCCAAATCGCTCATCTCGATGCAATGCAGAGCCCGCACCTGACACCCCATTTGGAGGCAATATACGTAATGCCATGGAACCTCCCTGCGTTCGGCCTCCCCAGGGAGCATTCCCCTGATGGACTTGAAAAATATGCGACCCCGCTTCCAGTTCCCACTTGCGCTACTGGCGTCGATCTCGTGGCCGGCTGCGCTGCGATAGGCGAGGGCAGCTCTCACGGCTTCGCAGAGAGGCAGTAGCACAAAGCATCAATGACGGGCTGGGAGGGGCCACAGTGACATGCCTGGTGAGATTGGTAGGGTAGCCACACGGGCGCTCGCCTCGCGGTCCGCCGCTATGTCGCCCCTCCATGTGCTGTTCGAGGCCGGTGTACTGTGCTGGATTGTACGCGGGAGGCGAAGCTGGGTTGCTTTTTGGGATACCTCCAACTCTTCCTGCCCCCCTCCCTCTTTCCCTCCCTCCTTCTCCTCCACTGGGGCCCGGGGCCCCTGTCCTATTTGCTATCTCGCAAGCAATCCTGGCTCTGCTGCCCTTATTGCAATTGCAATTGGAATTGGAATTGAGGGCCGTACATCCCGGTTGCCTCTCTCAGACCAACCAACACCCCCGGACTTACACGCCCCATTGGCTTCGCCTGTCGTTGAAGGTTATCGCCGCCCATCTTATCGCTATCGCTATCGCCTGTACCAAGTGGAACCTAGCCCGGATGACAAGGAGAGACAAGTTTGTGTTCTGCAGGACGGGTTTTGGGGCGGTGGAGACTTTGTGCTGCGATGCAATCCACCCACATGCGCCATGGGGCCCAGCTTTTAGCTCCAAAGGGGGTCGATTTTGGGGAGGGGGGGGGGGGGCGAGCTAGAAATTACAGGGGACGCTCGATTGCCCCGCGCGCAAGAGCAGGAGAGTCTAGTGAGCTGCCGAGGACATGCGATCATGCTGGCGGATATTGCCCTACGAAGTTGATGACCAAACAGAGCAATAATGAAAGCCCCATAAGTGATGGCGTATAAACTGGTATTTACGAAGATACGAATTCAAGTTTGAAATCATCGTCAGCGCACAGTTGTGATTAAATCAGCGTTAGCAGTTCTAATCTCCAACACAAACAAGTACATGGGTGGCAGGAAAAACGGGACACTGACGCCTGCGAGTGTCTAGGCAGAAACAAACAGCTCAAATAAATATCCAATTGGAGATTTCGTTTCATTTATTCTTGCGCTACATTTACTTGCTTATTCTCTCCTTGCTGGTTTTATGAGAGAGAGAGAAGTTGCGTGGTGCACCAGGCATGTACTTCGTCACCCTCCGCCCCAGAAAGCTGTGGACATGAGGCTGCGCATGGTCTGTGCGTCAACCCTTTAGAGCAATTCGCCAGTGCTGGCAAAATTTCCCTTTGAGCACACCTCGAGGCTGCGAAACAACCACTGTCGGCCAAAAAGTTAACGACGACGACAGACGACGAGTGCCACCTATCAACCTGCATCGTCGCAAAGGCGAAGGAGGAATAACCCGTAATTCTATATATCGCTCGAACTGTTCACTGGAAATTTTATTCTCTAAATTTTTTTCCCTCGCAATAGTCCGAACACGAAAAAAAAGGAAGACGGGGTGGCACTTTGGTTCCCAAGTCGCAAACACCAAATCCATCTTAATCCGTATCAATCGCCATCAGACACAAGCCTCACCCGCAACCATGGCCGTCCCACCAGCATACCACGAATCCCTCCCTTGTAAGAACTTGCTCCATATTCTATTCTTATTTTTATTTCTCTCTCCCAGTCTCCTTTTCTTTCCAAGCGCTGTTCGCTAACTCTCTCTTGCCCACCTCCAGACATCGACCCCGAACCCACCCCCGAAGCCCTCGCTGCCGCCCGCGCCCTCATCGACGCCGAGGCGGCCTCCCAGACCAGGCCCTCGCCTCCCGCAACATCCGAGCCCTCCTTCTCACCCGCCATCCAGTCTGAGCTCGAGCGCATCGCAGCCAAGGCCCCCGCGAAGCCCCTCGACCTATCCCGCTACGAGGCACCCTCGCCCTCGGCGCCGCCCGCAACCGCCCTCCCCGCCGCCGCCGTCGCCAGCAGTTACCTCGAGGCGCGCCAGGCCAACCTTACCTTGCTCGAGCGCCACGGCAAGAACGCCTGGCTGCTGGGCAACCACGCCCTCGAGGCCGAGCTGCAGAGCCTCGAGCGCGACCTGGCCGCCGCCAAGCGCGACGTCGACCTCGTCAACCTCGAGCGCCGCAGCCGTCAGGAGGCTGTCGCCGGAGAGGCCAAGATGCTCGAGGAGACGTGGCGCGCCGGTGTCGGGCGCGTGCTCGAGACCGAGGTGGCCGTCGAGGAGCTGCGGAGCAGGATCCGCGACGAGCTTGCCCGGAGGGCTGGTCAGGCCGGTCAGGCCGCCCAGGCACAGTAGCAGTAGAACCCATGTCTGTTCGTCGGGCAAGCATCGATGCAAAGCATGGTCGACCGACCAAGTGGGCGTGTGCAACTATTTTTGTGTTGTGTATGAGACCGGCAGATGTGGCACTACAAACATGCACGTATATGGATTTGATCGGGTTGGCGTATTGATACCACCAAAAAAAAAAGCGGTTTTCTAACATCTTATGAAATTTACATTTAGGCGCTAGAATAATGAAAGTCAATAACCAACAGAGAAAGAATCAATCTCTACGTAGCAGTGATTCCTTTCGTTCTTTCGTTCTTTCTTCTTCCTGGGCAATCATGGGTCGCTCCTTGGGTAGGGGTTATCGCAAAACAGTGGCCAGAATAAACAGCGATAGCAATGTCAAACGAACTTAAGGTATCTAATCACTAGCCATGTTTGTCTTGGGAAGCGAAAGTGGGAGAATAACCTCTTTAACGCCGTCACAATCCTTTCCTCCACTCGTTTCTCCAACCATTCCCTTCACAACCACATAAAAAGAAACAAACAGAACCCAACACACGGCAGCGGCCTGAGAATACCGACAAGATTCAGTATCTCTCATTCACCTCAACCTCTACCTTGCCCTCCTGGCCTGGTACCGCTATATCCATTTTAAAACCTCTGCCTTAATTAAGAAGCCAGAGGATCCATCTCCTCTACACCCAATGTGACACCCTCATACTTTGTCCTGCGCATGATGCCCTCCACGGGTCCAAGCAGTCGTTGAAAGGCATTCTTACCCAAGCTTGCTACCTTGACGTTCGTGGAGGACATAACACTAGCGGCTCGAGGAGCATCATTGAGCAACGCCAGCTCACCAAAAAAGTCCCCTTTCTTGTAGTGGAGCACTTTGTTTGTACTATCGCCTTTGAAGGCATCTGCCTCGCCGCTTTCCAAGAGGTAGAAGGCGTCACCCGGGTCTCCCTCTTTGATGATAACCTCGCCAGGAGGAAATTTCTTTGTTTCGAGGGCATCGGCAATCTTGGAGCGCTCGTAAGGAGTGAGAGACGACAAAATAGGAACTTCCTCGAGGAAGCTCTCGTACATTCGTCGGCGAGCAAATGTTGACTCCATTAGGATTCGTCGAAACGTCACACGGTCAAGTGCCCAAACAGTGCACCCGCTCTCAGCTGAGATGACGGTGGCGGCTCGGGGAGCATTATACATGAGCGCAAGCTCTCCAAAGGAGCCGCCCGCCTGAATGTTGCCAACCTTGTCTCCCATTCCGTCAATGCCAGGCTGGAGAGATCCAGTCTTGTTGACATAGACATCGAAAGATCCCTTCTCAACGACATAAAAGTAGTCACCAGCATCTCCCTGGCTGATCACCTGAATTCCCATGTTAACACTACCTGACATCACCTGAACTCGAATTGCTTACCTTGATTCCCTTGGCGGGAATAGGCTTCTCGACGAGGGCACCGAGGATCTGGGCACTCTGCTCGTCCTCGAGGTGGGTGAATAGAAAGTTGCCCTGGATGGCGCGCTTGAGACGCTCTAGCTGATCGGCTGACTTCTCGTGGTTTGGGGGAGACCAGTTATCAGAGTTGTCGCCGCCGCTAGGCTTCAGAGACTCGGCCGACACTGAGGTTCGACGGCTAAAGTTGTATTGGGCGGGATAGGTGTCTGGGTTAGGGGGATTCCTGGAAGCGGAAGGAGGCCCGTCTGTGGCGGCATCGCCTCCAAAAGGCCCGGAGAACATGGATGAAGCCGGTGCACCTCCAAAGTTCATGGATGTGGGAGAAGTGATTGTCTCACTCTCGTCCTCCTCGGCGAGGCGGTTCATGAACTTTGCCGGGGAACCATGTCTGCCGCCCCCAAATGGGTTGCTGTTGTCCCCAAAGGGGCTTGTGAATGTACCAGCCATTATGTGATTGCCGGGGGCGTGGGTGTGCTTGCTGTAGATATGTCGCTTGAGGGGAGTGGCACGAGACCAGATTTGCTACTCGCGCCTCGCAGGAGCTGGTTGCGGGTTCGGGTGATAATGAAAGGTGGGGTTAGATGAGAACTAGACTTGGGCCCTAAATCTTGTAGAGGTGAGCTTCAGGCCTGGACATGAAAGAGGATTCTCGCGATAGAAGATATCAAAGGGAAAAAGTGCCAGATATGAAGGTGGGGCAATTATGGTGGAGGGGGGAGAGCAAAAGCGAAGGATGAAAGCAAAAGAAAGATGATGCGGATGACGGAAGTGGACATACAGCTAGCTGCCTAGTTGCCTCAAATGGGAGCTTGGACCCGGCAAGCTGGTACGAGGTCAGCATAGGCTCTTATTAGGGGCTCGCAAGGTCAATTGAGCAGACATCACCAAAGAAAAAGAGCTGTGGATGTGCATGGACAAAGCTGGACAGGGGGGGGGGGAAGTGAAGCGAGAAACGGGCTGCAATCCGCGCTTGGGCGTGTGTGGCGTGGGCGGGGCACCGTCAGATAGACAGCCCATGGTTGGCTCTAGTGAGAGGCAGCAGGGAGGTGAGGGAGAGAAAAGAAGCGGAACAGAGCTCGGCTGAAAGTATAGTCATGGCGTTGTAGCCAGACGAAGCTGGGGAGCTCGCGAAGCCCTCATTTGCCAGTTACACCTCCTGCAGCGCCTGCTGCAGCGCAGCCCCCTAATAAGGGACAGGGGAGAGCTCCCATTTGGAACAAGGAATTGGGGTTCATGAAGAGCAGCTTTTGGGGAGTTGAACAGGGCTGACTTACGTAGTATCCTGGCAAAGGTAATCCTAGAGGATCGGGTTGCCCGATGACGGTATTCCCGGGGTGCAGGTGTTGGATGAAGGGTCCAAGAGGGGACCTGATCTAAGGGCGTCCGAGAGAGGTAGTAGCGCGGACACGGATCAACAGTCTGACTAGGTACGGAGCGGGCCTGGGAGCTCTGGAGCGATGTCGAGGGGAAAAATGGTACTGGACCAAGACTGACGAAGAGGTGAGGTATGGAGGAGAGGAGGGGTCATGACACGGGCCTCGACCGGCCAGGAGAGAAGACGAGAGTGGAGAAAAAAGGCCAAAGAGGAGTACCAAGCAGGGCGGGAATGAGCCAGAGGTGGATTTGGCGGGCGGGGCTTTCTGGGAGCTCTGCCTGTGTCTGCTCTCGTTGACTTGCTTTAGCTGCGTGGACGTGCGGTGCGGGTACGATGCGTGCGTGTTGGGTCTCCGCTTTCTGGGATTTTGGCGCTTTATTTTTGAAGGCTTGGCTTCTGACTTGATAGGCTTGGCAGGTAGGCCTGTGATTTCGGCAGGCAGTGATTTGGTAAGAGAGGTGACGATGGTGGGAGAGGAAGAAGAAAAAAAAAAGAGGTGAGAAGAAACAGAAGGAGGGAAGAAGGAGAAGGACGAGGTGGGTATTTCTGTAGCTCCCAGCTTCTTAAAGGAAAGGAGCTACGCCAGCAGAGTCAAACAGCCCAAAGGGATTCGGACACTGAACGAGAAAAGATGAGCGGCAGGCCTGAAAGACGCGGGCGGACAAGGAAGAGGAGGCGTTGAAGGAGGGGGGCGGAATGGTGACAAGGTGGGGGGAGAGACGAGAGCAGCATGAAAGAGTTCCAGAGGTACCGCCGGGGAAGCTTTCTAGAACGACGCGCAGGGGCCACCGCATGGCCATTGCGTTCCTTCCAGATGCACTCCCGCTGCCATTCGGTGCAGCTCCCGTACAGGACGTGGAGCTCTCAGGGGATCACACAACTGGGAATGTCATATGGACCCTGTCATTGTGTCCGCCTACTCAGTGATTGCGATGCGCAATTCAGAGTCAATATCTGAGTCTAGAAAGCAAATCAAGACCTCATTACTGCACTGTTGATGAAACAAGCGCGAAACAGGGAAATGAAAACAAAAAGAAGGAAAAGAAAGAACAAAAAAGTGCCCCAAACCACGCGTAGGCATGTATCTACCAAGTAGAGTTGCCAGGCCCCCAGCACCCACCCATTAGCCCCCGTCGCCACCCTTTTGCGTCCAAAACACAAGCCACACGCACCACATCCCGATCAGTGCACCCCCAAAACCCGAGCCGCTTTCTCGCCAAAGCAATCATATGGCATGCAACTTCTTGATCAATCCCTGAGTGCCGTCCATCGCAACCACAGATGTCCCAGCGCGTATCTCGCAAGCATATCATTTCCGTGCTGTGACATTCACTCGTGCGCTCCCTGTTTCTCTCATCTCGCTTGGCGTGCAGCTGGCGCGCCCATGTGTGCATCGGCTAACACTCATCGCCGCCAGGGCTTGGTCTAGTGTCAAAGCTGGTGCTGGTGGGCACTTCACCTGGAGCTATGCAGGGCTTCCCCGACAAGCTTCTCCCCTTCCAGCGCTTCTGGACCAGTGACGTCGAGTGGCGGCCAATCATGCAATTATTCGCATGTTTTGCCTTTGGAGATTAGCCCAAATCGTCCAAGGCCAGAATATTGAGCCAATTGCCAGCCCATCCACCGGGGTGTCTCTGCCGTGCCAAATCAGCCATGATTAGCATTTGCATCATATATCGTTCTTCTGCGAACCCCCATAGTCAACATCGATAGTTACCCCCATGTACAGTTGAATACTTGGACATGGCACAAGGAATCTGGGCTAGTATATTGCTGTGTCCCCCATCTTCTGCGTATATCGCCACAATGATGGGATCACGCCATCTCATTCACGCACTCGTTGCAAACAATCTCTCGCAGCAACCATTATTTCAAGTACCTACAGTAGCTTCCCCTCCTTCCCGCCTCTACATACAGTTGTACGGAGCTATCTCTTGCAAGCTTCTCGGGTATCGTTCCTGGCGTGATAAAGTACATGACTTCCAATCCTTCCACACTCCCAAACCATTCCTCCACCTTCATTCATCCAAGATGCCGCCAAGGCGCCTCCTCGCGGACTATAGAGTTACAGTAACGCAAAATATTGAGAAACCAGAACTCTCGACTAGACAGAAAGGAAAAAAAACAATTGAATGCCGAATCCCTGTGCGCCCGAGCAAAAGAAGAAAGATGCCTGCCGATGCAAATGCATTCATTCGATCCCAAGTTCCATGCCGGCAAAGAACGGCCTTTATGCCTGTTAAACGCCGGCTCCTTACACTCCTTTCATGTCTTCCCGCTTAACACAACCCTATATCGTTTACGCTTCTTTCGTGGTTTTGCTGTCAGTAGCTTTCGGCTATCCGCTGTTAGGATCCCACAGCAAGGCATGAATCAAGGACACCGTCCAGCATGTCCATGTCGTCGTCTTCTGCGCCGTCCCACCACATCTCGGTATCAATATCCATGGCATCGCCATGTCCGTTGACCATGCTATGGTTCTTATCGCCATTCATGGCAACACTGTGTATTTCTTCAACGCGGCCTTCAGGTTCGTGTTGTGGAACCCAAGAATATTCGTCCCAGTTCTCAAGTTCGCCTTCTCGGTACCCATACAACACCTGTGTCATTAAAATAGGGAATTGTGACATTCCGCTATCCGCCATCTCAAGGGAGACACGGAGATCCCCCATACCCAAAGGCCCTCGCTCACCGGCAGCCTTGGACTCGATTGGCAAAAATCCACTCTTGTCCCTCGTTATCTCACCCCGCTGGGCGGCTTCTTCTTCATATTCCAGCTGCTGCTTGTATTTATGGGTTTGTATCCAAGTCGTCCCCACACCAAATCCAGCAGTGCCAGAATCGCCCGGACCGTTACTTTGTGTGCGACTGAATATCTGTGTTAAGACTTCCTTGATAAAAGTCTCTACTGCTACCGACATGAACTGAGGGGCTTCTCCAGAATGCCCACTGACGAGTCCAGCCTCATAACAAAAGGGCACCATCCGGCCGGTGATCATGCCAATATCGGGAAACTCGCCCGACTCGATGGCTAATGGCTGGGCAAATCGTTTTCGAATCTCCAGGTCAAAGTCTAGGGAGGGGTTAGTTAGAGACAATCTCTTGACCGTCTCATACAGAACTTACTCATATTGCTAATACCACCTGCAGCACTGGGGGTGGCGTCAGTAACCATCGATGGCTTACGATGTGTTTCGGCGAATACGCTAGAGATACTCTCATGCGGATCCCACTGGATGCGGGTTAGAATTGGTAAAGGACAACCTCGGAGGGGCTACAAACATCATTCTGCACCAAGTCTTTGATGCGCCGTCGGTCTCGCGCGGGAAGCTGCATGACATCACCCTTTAACCTGCGCTCGGTGGCATCACCTGATACCGGCTTACTTCCTGCAGTGGTCGCAGGCTTGTCATTAGCACTGACCCAGGGCGCCAAGCCTTGGTCGGGCATCTCTCGTGTAACATTTCCGTAGATGGCGGCGATCAGGTTGTTGTGGAGGTGCTCCCTGTCTCCGGGGCCGGAGAGGATGGGGTCGATGCGTTCCGAATACTCGGTTTGGTTTAAACGTCCTGATAAACAGTGTTAGTGGGCGCAATTTGTGTGTCGTGCGTGCGATGCATACCGACTAGAAATTCGGTCGTTGACTCCTTATAGATGACCCATTGTTCGGGGCCGATGGCCGCCTTCAGGGCGGTATAGAGCGGTTCGAGGTCAATTCGGGCCGGGATGATCTGGCTCGACTTGGCGACCTTTGGCCCACTGGGGGTAGATCCTGCGAGTGTCTTCGTCGATAGAATAGGCGTCGAAAGGCCGACGGCTGGGCGGCTTAGAGCCGCGGGGTCGATGTCGGGCATCTTGATACGGAGGGAATCAGCGACGGCGTCGCGTGCGGCAGTGTAGCGCGGCGCGACGCGGAGAAAAGACGCATGAGTTGGTTGAAACGAACGGCGGCGACTGTGCGATCACGTTTTCGGAGCTAGAATGATGTAACAGGCATTGTGAGGCCGTCGAGGCGATGGCGAGCTGCTCCGCGGTTGACGTTATGGTAAGGTCAACGGATGAAGTGTCGTCCAAATTTTGCCGCGAAGACTGGCTGACACTGGAACGGCGCACGGGCGAGGTAGCCTGTACTCTGGGGCGCAGCATTGTTTGGCGGGGTCATAAGGTCTCAGCTACTTACCCCTTCCGGCACCTAGCCATGCCACCTGCCACTACCAACACCCGCCTGTCGCGTCTGTCGCGTCTCTACCGAGTCGTCTCGATATCTCACATCCGCTGTCGTTTTCACGGACTTTCTTTAGCTTTGAATATCCGTTAAGGTCGGGTCCTAGACTTCGCTTCCCCGGTTCATCGTCTGCCCGTCCTCCTCAAACCACCTGCGACTTGTCGCAGGCGACAATGCCGCCATGGCTCCCGACCGCATCACCAATGCCATCGACAGCCTAATAACCCACCTTGTCCCCGGCAACCCCAACGACACTGAAGAGGCTGCCCAGGAACATCATGATACGTGTTTTGAAATCATCAAGTCCATAATTGACAGGTAAGCGACATTTTATTTTGTGCAAATTTTTGCTGAACCATGGCGCATGTTGACCGAGTTAGCCCACCCCCCGCCATCTCTTCCGACGTCAATCATGCCTCTGATCTTATAAAGCGCAAGCTCACCCTGAGCAACCCAACCCAAGCCCTTCGCTTCTCCAACCTCTACGCCAGACTATTGTCCCTTCCCGTTCTCGAGCACAAGTGGGCTATTCTCTACCTCCTCTACCAACTCGCCGATTCCCCGGACCCTAGCGAGCCCCTCCCACTCAGCCCCATCAAGCCATCAGCACCCAACTACCGAGATGCGATTAATCGAGATGCAATTAAGAGACACGGCCGAGAACGCTCTTCGAAAGCGAGCAAGTTTGAGGAGGAGCAGTTCAAGGATGCTTTCCAGCCAGAAGGACTCAAGAACCTCCCCCCTAAACCCAAGGAGGGGAAGCAGGCGAGCAACGAAGATGGAGAACCACGACCGGAACCCCCCAAGAGAGACGTTTCTCTCAAGTCCACGCTATTGGCAAACAATTACTCGGAAATCGACCCCCCCGAATCCGTCCTTCTACGAGATCTGCCATTCACGCTCCAAGGGCTGTCATCGACCACGTTACCATTTCCTAAGCAATTTACCCTCAAGCTCCCACCGACTCTCCCCTTACCCCTCGTTTCTCTCCTTCACACGCTAGCCGAACCGTCACTACTATACCGCGGCCTGGACGAGTTTTGCAAGTCCCCTGGGAAGAGTCTTCTCGCTCAGAGCTTGCGCGCTGCTATTAGCAGTGAGTTACGGTCATATCTAAGTTTGATCGCCACGCTAGAAGGGCAAATACGGAGGGCATTGACGTCTCTTGATGAAGAGGCGCCACGTTCCGGCATTGGAAAGGCGGGCGTAACGTTGAAGAGATGTGTGGTCTGGACAAGAGAGGCAACAATGGGTTTGCGGCTTATGAGTCTCATTGCCGAAGAGTCTGAAAATACCAAAGGCGGCAAGCTCATCTCCTTGATACACAGCTTCTCATCGTCGCATGGAGATCCTGTGGTGGCTGCATTTGCTGAGCGGCTGCTGAGTAGCTTCACGCGACCATTTTATGATATTCTACGGCATTGGATATATGACGGTGAGCTCTCAGATCCTTACCAGGAATTTTTTGTGAGGGAGAAAGCCCCCAACGATGATCCTACCAAGGTCAAGGGTGCAGGAAATGTCTGGGAAGATAAGTATGAGATTGCTACTGAAATGATACCGAGCATCATCACCGAGGATTTTGCTCAAAAAGTCTTTCTGATTGGGAAATCGTTAAACTTCACCCGCCACAGCTGCGGTGACTCGCTCTGGGTTGAAAACTATTCCAAGGCCGCATCCAAGGAGCTGAGGTATGGCGACACCGCCACGTTGGAGGCCTGGATCGATGAGGCCTACAAAACGACCATGAAGCGCCTCATGGATCTCATGTCCAACAAGTTCCATCTGTTCGAACATCTCCAAGCGCTAAAAAATTACATTCTTCTGGGCCAAGGAGATTTTATCGCCCTGCTGATGGAATCCCTGGCTGCAAACTTGGATCGCCCGGCTGGAGCGCAATACAGACACACACTAACGGCGCAGTTGGAGCATGCAATCCGGGGATCCAACGCCCAGTACGACTCGCCAGAGGTTCTGCGACGGCTGGATGCACGTATGCTACAGCTCTCCCATGGTGACATTGGCTGGGATTGCTTCACGCTGGAGTACAAAATCGATGCCCCGGTTGATGTTGTGGTCACAGACTGGGGCAACAGGCAGTACCTCAAAGTCTTTAACTTCCTCTGGCGCATCAAGCGCGTCGAGTTTGCGGTCATGACTACGTGGCGAAAGTGCATGACGGGCGCCCGCGGCGTGCTGCAAAACACAGACCCTGCAGTCGTCCAGGCATGGAAGTCGACCCGTGGAGTCCTCGCCGAGATGATTCACTTCGTAGGTCAACTCCAGTACTACATCTTGTTCGAGGTCATCGAGTCGTCATGGGGTGAGCTTCAGAAGCGGATTCAAAAGGAGGACTGCACGCTGGACGATCTCATCAAAGCTCACACCCGCTATCTTGACGACATCACGCACAAGGGTCTCCTCGGAGCCAGGCAGGGCGACCGTACCTCATACATGATGCAGCTCGGCGAGATCCTCCGTTGCATGCTCAACTACCGGGACTCGGTCGATGGGCTGTACAGCTGGAGCGTGTCTGACTTTACGCGACGCCAGGAAGCTGACGTGCGCAGCACAACGCGGGCAAAGGATGATGCCCCCTTCCCCGAGGACGATACGGTAGCATCCGAGTTCCCCGTGCTGCAGGAACGGTTGCGCGGGCTCGGCTCGACGTTCCGCACGAGGCTACAGCTCCTGCTGGGTGACTTGGCCTACCAGCCCGACGTGGACATGCGGTTCTTGGGTGTGGCCATGAACTTTAACGATGTGTATCAACCCTCGAGGCGGAAGTCCAAGTCACAACCGTCGGGGAGCTCAGCAGCGCCTGCGGGTGTTTCCAAGGGATAAAGGGATGCAAGGACCTCTTCAGGGTGACAGACAGGCCAGGTGTCGGGAGGATATCGAGTCAATAACAACCGAAATTGTGCAGCTACTACATTACAAAAACCCAGACACTGGGATTCTGTCTGGGCCAAATGACGACACGACTTATTTGAATGAGTGAATTTCTGTCTTCAATGCCACGTCCGTTGTCTTGTGTCCCGTGCCCTGCCAGAGTGCTATGACCATGACAGAACCACATGCCAAAGTTCCTACTCGTGCCCGGCCTCACGACTAAGCCGTGGTTTGGAAAAGTCTGCAGGCTCTCCTCCCCAAGACGGATGAGAGACCTGTGAGTTCACAGATCGGGTGGAGCTGACTGCCAGTGACGGGATTGTCCCCGGCAGGCGCGTGCGGATCCGCGGCGAAGACTCGAGTGATAGGCGGTCAATGGCAAGACACTGGGGGTTGATACTATATGACGTCTTCGCCAATTTGTGGGGGAGGAATGAGAGTGCTTGATATGTTGTATTTGGTTTGAGGTTTTAGCTACTAGGGGGCCAGACGAAGGTATTCAACCGTGAAGGTGCCGGACTGACCAGGTTCGATGCGTAGCATTGGTCAAGATTGCTGTTATATGTTAGCCCACTTCTTCAATCGTTTGACTAGGAAGTATCGGTCTGTCTTGCCATGCGTGCTGTTGGCTAGTTGATGCTGTCTTGAGACGGTGTATTTGGGTTAGATGACAGCCTCCCCCTCAAATTTCAACCCGAGATAAGAGAGGGGGGGCGGTCTGCAGCAGTGAGAACCGCAGCGAGGCCCGGTCAGACTATTCCGGACGCGGAACGAACCAAGTATCTACCCGTCCAAAGAAAACTCAGAGTTTTTCACCGGGACGCATTTTGCATCTTGACCGCCGCGCCGGGTAACTGCCGAATAAAAAAACCTGGCAACACCACGACCACAACGCAACCAAATGTTGGAACGTGGCAGCACCTCTGGCGATGTCTACCCGCTTTATCCCGGCAGCTATTGTAACATGGGATTCTGCGAATGAAAAAAGAAAGAAAAAACATTGCGTCTCAGTCCCCTCGTTGCCTGCATACATGCTGTACTCTGCAGTTAATCATATGCACGCGCCAATACTCCCGTTCCGGTAGGCATATCGGGATCGGGGTTGACTGGTCGCTTCCGCCACCAGGGAAAGTGCAGGGTACTTGCAGGGGTGATGTTGATGTGGCCTCCAAGTAAGTGCATAAATTATACACGTATGATGCCTCGTTTGGTAGCCGGGAGTGCAGTGTCGGATTCATTTCGCCTTGGCTGCAGCTCTTCCATTCTTTCATAAGTCTGGTACCAGATCGTTGAGGCTTGTGCATTGCGAATGCCCAATGATTTTTAGGTATCACTTGCCTCTGTATCCCATGTCTATGTCTTGCCTGGGCGGCTGCAAATCATGTGGAGACATGGAGACCGGCTTATATTGATTTGAATCTGTTTCATGTGTCCATGCTGGTACCGGACAGTATGGGAGGTACTCCATGCTGTCAATCATTGCGGAGGCCAATGGCGATTGATAGAAAACAAAGCCAAATCCAAACAAATGGTATAAGAACAGACCCAATTTCCTTGCTAGTGGGTAGTGTTTGTTTCATTGACTTTTCTCAGCTTGCAAGATTGTAAAAGATATGTGCGCCGTGTGCCATGGATTCCTACACTCGCATGGTGTCGTCTGGTATCCATGCGACAGCCCACCCACTTACACCCCGAGAATATAATCTGCGCGAGATAGAAATGACGAATGACTCGTCATGTCGCACATGTCATCCTTTTTAATCAATCTCCTCCGCATGCCAATATATTGCAGTCCACCGACTTTTTATCCGTGTTGCCTCGACGTCCGATCCTCGTTTGTCTCGGTTTGTTGAATGGACAATTTCTGAGAGTCCAGGGATGTGGTCGCTTTCGGAGGTATGTGCAAGGTCAGGAATCCAGGAACACGGACGTGGCGTCCAGCCTATCTTCTTCTCCGCAAAAGTGGCATAAAGAATAAGTCCCCACAAATTCAGCTTCCGGGTCCCACACTGGAACTCTCCGGTGCGCCGCCTCGACAGGGGATGGACGGCCAGGTTTGAACATGGGCAAGAAAAAGTCCCAGTGCGAACGTGCCAAGAGACCATGATGCCACGGTATGCGGGGCTTCGTCTCTAGTCTAGCGCCGGGGAAGGGCGGGATTCCGGGATGGCAGGTAGAGGCACTGATGGATTGGCTGCCTATGAGGGCGTGCCAGAGAGAGATTCATAAACAGGGGAGGTTCGATGACAGAATCGCATGGGAAGTATGGACAGTAAGACGAATTGCGTGCTAGCAATACCCGTGTGCCCCGATTGCTTGCTTGTTTTCTCCTTATTCTGCTACTGCTGCTGCTGCCTGACAATATCGTATGTGACAGAGGCAAGTTGCAAAGGGGGTGTAATAGGCTGCATATGCACAAGGACTTGAGTTGACTGGAAGCTGAAGCTGAGGCTGGGGTCGAAGGTGATGGCTGCTTCAATTGGACAGACCTGAAGAGCCTCGCAACCAATTACCAAAACGAAAGATTCAAGAACCAGGAAAGCAATATTCTTAGTTTCAACTTTGCCCCGGCTAGTCCACCTCGCCCACCTTATGTGGTGGGAACGGATGCCAGCCGCCCACCTTACCGGCAGCAGCATCCCGCCATGACGAGTCAAGCTGTCGCAACCAGAAGAGAGCGAATCGTATTCGTGCCCAGTACGGGCCAAAGCCAACTACACCCCCGGGAAGTTTTCCGACCACTGGGCGGAGTAATTGTAGGGTTTCCACCGTTAACCTTAGTTCCCAGCAGTCAGGCTTCCGATGGGAATTAGCATTGACAAACAGCGCGCCTCTGTGATTTGGTGTGCTCCAGCGAAAGGTAAATATTGTACTGCCTCATCCAGTTGGGTTTGGGCCGCTTTTGACCGGTTGGTGACAGACATGTGCTTGGCGTCTAGGGGTGTCCTGGCTTGCAACGCGGCACGGGGGCCTCTCATGGGCATCATTTATCCGGGCCTTCCTGCTGTCGGAAACGTGTGTGAGGGTGGGGATTCACACGGGAAGGCCCAGGATGGACACCCCCAGCATAATTTACGGCCCCAGTCTCATCTCGCCTTCCTAGAAGAAAACCGATGGGGAACGGCCAGTTGCGCCGAGTCAGGATCCGCCAGGCACTTTGTCTCTGTTTATGCTTTCCATCTTCTAGAGCATGGGGATCGACTTCTGCTTGCCACGATTCCCTAGCCACCGGCATCAATTTCCTTTCTGTCGCAGCGCCAGGGCTCTGATCATCATCTCACCTTCGCCTCACCTGCCGCTGAACCAATTGGCATTCTCCAGATGTGGTAGTCGTCAACGCTAATGCTATTCGAGACACACGCTCTCACACCCGTACACGACCACACTTGTTGTAAACGAGTCTTGTGCTGCACAAAGGGAGTATCGATGCAAGATGGGTCGGCACAGCATGCCACGAAGGGTTGTTTCCCCTTTCCGCTCAGCGGAAATGCACGAACTGAATGATATCCTGATAGCCGACCTGCAGGTCATCTTACAACCCCAGGCGCCAACAAGATTATCGTTGAGATGTATTGAGGCGCGAGAGCTTAATGAAGCAGTCGGAGGGTACAAATAGTTAGGCCATCCAAATCGGCGTCGATGACCGCCCACCAATCTCAGGGAGAAAGGCAAAGAGTCTTGACTAGACCAAAGAAGCAGGTGCCCTACATGGAGGAAACAGTGCAAGAGTTAAATTACTGTAAGAAAGTGTGAGAGATAAGAGCCCAAAAATCAGTGCCGTCAGTGTGGTTGGTGGACTTGACTCACAGAATCAGGCCATCGTCCCAAGAGCTGATGGTGACAGGCGACCGCCGACAATTGCTTTCTTTTTTTTTTTTTTTTTTTTTGTGTTGCGTTTCGGGCAGGCCATTTGGTGCAGTGTAAGCAGGCCCCCAAGAGACCGGCAGTTTTTTGGGGGTTTTTTTTTCTTCTTACCCACAGTCAACCAGAGGCAGCACCGGCTTGTAGGAGCGGGTACAGGAGTCGGTTGGTTGAATCATGGGTTGGACAGCGGATGGACCTGACACCTAGGTGTTCCAGAAGAAAATTCGCCCAGCAACCCCATGCTTCATGTCCACCAAATGCCAGGGCACTTCCCCTGGCCTCGGCCCCCGGACCCCCACGCCCTGTTGCTCTTTTTCTGGTAATCGTGCTGCATTTCTACTTCCTGCGACCCAGTCGTTACTTGCTTTTCGACTCATCTTGTAAGTAGGTACTGGAAGAAATTACTGTCAAGTACCACATGTACATACATACTTCGGCTTGTACCTGCTCCCGTGTATAGGTACTAATGGATAGGTGGGTAGGTACCTATGTACCTATGTGCCCTTGTAATATCGTGCAGTAGCTGTGACGGCCTGGCCAACTCGAGTTTGCCTAATGTACTTGTCCTGATCATGGTGCTCCTGAGTTCTCGTGTGGTTTGTTCTATTAGCCAAATTCATCTCCATCAATCAAACTGCAAGCCGCTCTCGTCTATCTCTTGCTCAATGAGCCGAATGCAAACCCGGCCTTGCTAAACTTACACCCTTTGAAGAACTTGGGGCTGTCTAGTCTCAAATTTTAGCTTGACTGTCTCTGCCCCGGACTGCCACATTTCACGTTTCCCGGGCCAGTGCATGTTGGGGCCAGTGCATCTCCACACCCCCTTTACAGTCATCAGCTCCCAGCTCCGACACGACGTGTCAAAGCCCGAGCCTTGGTTGGAAAGTAGAACTGAGATGCCCTGCTTGACCTGGCAGACGGCATCGTCACTGCGCCTTTGATGCAATCACCGGGCGGCTGGCGTATTTTCCTGTTACCATTACCAGCCATGCCTGTGTCCATTCGCAATGTTGATAGTGGGGGGAGCTATTGGATTGGAGCTGATCGAGGCTAGTGTCGATACCCCAGAGAGGCGCTTCTGGTTGGGCGTGGAATAAACTTGTCTTGGCTGGGGTGTCATCCTGTCCGCACGCGCAGCCCTAGGGTCAGGGACAAAATACCCTGCTTCAGATGCATGCTGCGGACATCGAACACATGTAGTGTGGTGCCTCTCGGTGTGTGAAATGCAATGCGTCCTCGCGCCGTACAGGGCTTGGGGTCCAATGTGGATGGTCCAACGGGACTAGGATGTCGGTTGGTATGGATGGTCAAGACGGTCGAAGCCGGTACCTCCGTTGTTGGTACCAGGGCCAGGGTGAGCTTCCCGTTCCGTTCCCCAGATTTTTGTTCTCGTACACTGCGCCCTTGTCGACCGTCGTCGTGCCCCGTCCGTCGTGGGCCTGCCTGGGCTTGCTGTCGTTTCGTTGGGTGCTTGTTGTCGCCGCCGCCGCCGGCGCTATCGTCGTTGTTTGCCTGGCTGACATGAGTGGTCCCGACTGAGACGGCTACTTGCCTCCTTCCTGTCATTTAATAAATAAGCTGCCTATTTCTTCTCGCATGTTCCTCCCCTTCTCCTTCCCCAGACTCTCTACATAAGTTTTAAGACCGGCCACCTCCCAGCCGACCGAAATTCTGTCCAGCTCTCCAAATACACTCCTCTCGCCCAAGGCTGTCGTTCTCGCATCGACCATTACGCCATATCTCCAAAAAAAAAAATTCCAACGGGCCGACTTTTCTATCGCTCGAACATAAATTTATAATCAGCCCCAAAATTCTTTCTCCCACGACCAATACGTCTTTTGAGCTCTACCTGCTCTTCCCCACCCCAGCTTCGTGTTGCCAGCAACCACTGTCCCCAACGCATATCATCGGGTCATTGCCACCTCCTGGTATCCGGTCCCTTTACCCACCTGTTTATGCAAGCTCGTCCCATCAGGTATGTATAATTCAACCAGAATGCCCAACTTGGTCTCTTGATACTAACCAAACCCAGTCAAACACCACACTTCTACCCAAAATGCCTGGCACACTCGCGACCTCGCCCGTGGCTGTCCCGCCATCCCCTAGAAACCTGAGATTGGTCACCCCAGATCTTTACACCAGTATCAACGCCACCCTCACCAAGGATAACCGTCCCACGACCCCGGTGCATCACATACAGGAATCCGACTATGCTGTCCCAGCACCCCCGCCGCCTAGTCCTGTCAGCTTCAGGCCCGAGCATTGGCCTGCATCAATTCGCCGCTAGGTGGCAACTCTCACAGATGAGATGTCACACAGCGTCGACCACGCCTCGGCTCCACTCATAAAGTAGGAGAGCCGCATGGCTGGGTGGAAAGACGGCACTTGTATACATGCATTTCCTGTTCAGCTGGCGTTAAACTAGGCGAGATATCTTGAAATGGTCTGGAGTCTGGGACAAATAAGGGTGTGGCTAGTAATGGAAAGGATGGAAGGCATTACCAAGGCACACGCGGTATCAATGGGAAGGGAGCTACAAACATGGAAGGGCGCATGGCATAGGGATTACAGAAAAACACTGGTTCATTTGTTTCTTTCGATTTTCTTTTCTACTTCAGATAAAGCACCTTGTAATTTATCCATGGCAGGACTGTTTT
This sequence comes from Calonectria henricotiae, assembly GCA_020623695.1. Taxonomy (NCBI): domain Eukaryota; kingdom Fungi; phylum Ascomycota; class Sordariomycetes; order Hypocreales; family Nectriaceae; genus Calonectria; species Calonectria henricotiae. Next base: position 47,588 of record JAHVYB010000159.1, read on the forward strand.
TCGCCAAGGTGTTTATGCTCAACAAGAAGTTTTTATTCTGACTGAACCATGTGCGTGCGCTATGTGCGTGCGCTATGTGCCAAACTCATAGCCGGTACGTTGCTCGAGGCGGAAAGATTCTTGTGAACCTCAGCGGTGCAAGCGAGTTGGAACGGGGTGATCTACTCATCACAAAATCAAAGTCATGGTGCCGGAAGGCATGTAACCCGTAACCCGTAGGTGGTAAGAGATGTGATATGTGATGGCCGGTCTTCTCATGACACCGATGTATAGCCTAGAGCAGTGTTGGAGCTACAGAACGCCACCTTAAACTCTCATCATAGATGAATGTCGAGAAGGTGGACGGTTCACCGAGCGCTATGTGATAATGAAATAGTACCACTGGCAATACCAGGCAGTCTGGGCTGAATATGATCAAGATCAAGACTACAGTGTATCCGTGTATAGAAGCATCTATTGTGACGACCACACGCCGCGGCGCGAACCAGAGACACGAGATTACTTGCTCCAACTTAATTTCAAATCCTGACCCCGGTAGCCCAATAATGATGTGCTAGGTGCATAACGCCAAAATTACTCGACGATCGCGCACCAAAATTTGTGCACGTCCACGCTTCCCGTCCACTTTACGCGTCCACGACACGCTAAAACGCGTATGAACGCGTCGCTAGGCCCGTTTCCCCCGACGACCACAGACCCATAGAAGTTATACCAATGCTCTTAGTTCTTTCCCCAGGAGCCTCATTTTCACAACTCACCTTCCTTCAGTATTGACGGACAATTGTACCTTCCTTACTGTCTCTCACAATATTGCGAAACTGTATGGTGTATTCGCTACCATCGCCTTCTGACTTATAGTACACCTCTCAACCCACAACTCCTTCTTTCCTGTCGAATCGCGTGTTTGCATATTTGTGGAAGGAGAAATTTCTCAAGATGCCTCGACCGGCCAAGCGCAACCACGCCGCCACGGCCACTGCTGGCCAACGCATCAGCAGCTTCGCCCGTGTATCCAAAGGCCAGGGTTTCCCCGACGTATCAGTTAAGAAAATCGCAGTCGAGCCTGCCCCGACCACGACCAGAACGACGAGGAAGCGAAAGGCATCTACCATAGAAGAGGAAGCTCACCCTCAAGTCACACCCCGAACCGTCTCGTTCCCACCCAGCAGAGAAGACGACACTTCCCCCACTAAACGTGCCTGTCTTCGTCAAGAACCAGAGCCCACCGCTCCCCAGTCCGTCCAGGCCATCATTCGGGGCAAGCGCACTGCCAGGGCTGCATCTTCAAGAACCGAAACCGCACACAAGCCCAAAGAATCAACACTCATTTCTAAGACTAGACGGCAAGGCAAGACGGTCCAGACCAAGCTTGATGGTGTTTTCAAGAAGGTGAACATAGCGGAGGACAGCAATGGGCTGCCACCTCACTTGGTTGACCTAGTCAGTCTACACAGGGCATTTGTTAAAACTATTATGATACATTTTGCTCACAACGGCACCGCCTCTCCCGTTGATATCCGTGTTATTGCACCTAATATTTCTCGGTCCTGGGGAAAGCGACAAGTCACGATCGAAGACATTCGCCGATGCATCGCTATCCAAGCATCCACCAAGCACGACACATTCTCTCCTTTTATCGTTTCCGACTACGGACGAGGAAAGGTTTGCATCGAACTGGCCCCTGGCAAGGATGCTACGCTTGTCAACGAGGAGCGCCTCCACAAGCAGTTTGAGGAGAACCTGCAAGCGCTCTGCGCAGAGAAGGCCATAGATCAGATGTCAGACGTTGACATCTCCCTTGGCAGTCTTTCACTGCACGATCTACCCCAGGCCGCCATCACAGACATGAAAATCGGAAGGTTGATGAATCCAGTAATGAGCAAGGGGCAACGGGCACTTTCGGAGCTGAAAAACGGCATAGCTAATAAGCAACAAGAGAAGGAAACGAAGCAAGTCGCTGCTTCTAATAGCCATCCACTAAACCCCAATGGGACCAAGATGAGTCTCCTTGACCGCCTGCGCATGAAACAACTTGCCAAAGCCAATGGGCCACTCCCACCTTCCGGCCCCGAACTGCAGTGTCGTGCTGCGCTTAATCGTGTGGCCGATGTGTCCGCCACTATCTCTATGCTCAGCCTATCGAACCCGATGTCCCTGCCACGTCAAGCATTCACAATGGCCGTCATACTCGAGAAACTCAAGGACTCGCTCCGGACACCCATGTCCAATGAAGAAGGAATGTCATGCATCCGTCTTATTGCCAGCGAGGTTGCGCCTGAGTGGCTGCGTATTGTCACCATTGGTGGCAGAGAAAACGTTGTTGTACAAAGGAGCTCTCAGCCTGTAGACCGAGTTATTCGCGAGCGCGTGCAAAAGTTAATGGCTTGAATTTAATTTGGAAATTTTCATGGAGGTTTGAGTAGATATTTTTTTTTTCTGAGACGTAGGATACCCATGGCTTCGAAAGGACTTGCATGTATGTATTCTGGAGTTGAAGGTTGTTGCATACATTTGTCGTTCGACTTGATCAGAACATTGTATTACGTTATGTTGCATTTGCACAGGCACGGCGCCGGGGCGTTTTTTTTTTCTTTCGGACAAAATTTCTTATAGAACGTTGCAATAGAGTCGTGTTTGTGGATAGATTATCTGATTGATAAGTGAAATTGCCCACTTGACTCCCCACGTCGGCGGCACGGAGATGAACTCTGCCTTGGGCAGTATTTCCGGTCGATGGTTGCCGGAAGAGACTGCGTGTGAATACCGGAAAAGTGGGACTAGGTGTTCGATGCCAAGGAGGCTCGGAACATCGCCGCCGCCCTACCGCCCTCGATATCAACGTCCCTGCCAAGTTAAGATCTACCTCCGGGTCGCTTTTGGTGAAATGACCCAGTTTGATCCTGAATTGATATGAGTTGGAACTGGGCTGACGGGGAAACCACCGTCAACTCCAGGCCTCTTTGCTCCCCCACGCTCATTCCGATGTTCCGGTGCCGGGGGAGGAATCGTCCACCGCACCCCGTAGAGCCCTACAGAGGTGCGGGTATCTGTAGCAATGGAGGTGGGTATGCATATAGTAAAATGCGCCAATCTAGTAAGTAGGTGGGCTCGATAAAAAAGACCCGGGGCGGCAAGGATAACTTAGATATGTGCCGAGGAAGGGAGTGGGTTGATGGATGAGGCGAGGCGAGGTGGTAATGTAAAATACCTCTCTATCGTGGGGGTTCGACCTAGTTTTGCCTCTCTCTTGTATTCTCACTGGCCTACTTGTTATGACGGCCGTAATTAAGTCCAGCATCTCGGTTTCCTTCGAGTGAGGTGCGAAGAAAAGAAAGAGAAAAAGAAGAAAACTGGGGAGAACTCCAGGCGTTTCCCGCGATTCCGAGATACCAGAACCAACCCGGTCGACGGAACGATTCCGACCTGTAAACGGCAACTATGAAGACGAACGGCGAAAACGAAGAGAAGAGACGCTCCTCGACCGAATTAAGCAGCACCGCGATTTCGTCGTCGAACCGCATCTCGCGTACGCCCAGTATAAACGAAATCAACCGAGCAATATCTCACATATCGGGCCCGGATGTCTTGGAGCCGCCACAGTCCGCCGCTCCACCGGGGCGAGAGGGGGAGTATCGGGAGGTAGGAGATGAGGTATTCGAGACAATGTCCCGAGGACGCAAGACGGCCATTGTGACGGTCCTGTCGTTTATGGCGTTTCTCTCACCCATATCGAGCACATCGGTGCTGGCAGCGACTCCTGAAGTGGCCAAGACGTACCACACAACGGGAACCATGATAAACTTGAGTAATGCTGCTTACATGGCAGTTATGGCTCTATCGCCTGTATTATGGGGGCCTATGAGCCAAGTGTTTGGTAGACGTCCGGTACGTTGCTCCAATAACTTTATTGCTTGGCTATCCAAGACACTCCAGCTTCAGGCTGGACAAAAGGTTCCAGGCTTTTGGACCATGCTTCAGAGGGGTAGCTGAAGTTGAAGTTGTGATTGTCTGAATAAGGAGTCGGAGATATGATTCCAGGCAGCAACCCCAGAGCTGATTGTATCAGACCATGCTAACTGGGTAGTGCTAGGTTGCCCTGTATACGGCCATCGTTTTCCTCCTTCTTAGCATTGCGACCGCACTCGCTCCTAGCTTTGCCTTGTTTGTTGTTTTCAGGGTTATTTCAGCCCTCGGGGGTACGGCTCCTATTCTCATTGGGCCAGCATGTATTGGGTAAGTGGTCTTTGTCATGGTGTAGTCTTGTTTGTGGTCCGAGCCACCCCCCTCACCGTCGCATGAAGAAGTGGAAAGTTCTGTGTGTTGTGAATCAACCATGGATCCGAAAAGTTTTTTTTCGACATGTGAATTCTCCCAGGCTGGTAATGATCACGTTTGTAATTAATCTCAGTCCGGCTCGGGAGCCAACACGGTCAACGGGCGATGTCTTACGCTTGGATATCTTTATATTACACATAGAGGCAGTGCAGCACGGCTAATGTTGAAGCAGCGACATCTATCGCCCAACAGAACGCGGAACTGCAATGGGTTGGTTCCTATCTGGAACACTAGTTGGCCCCGCATTTGGACCATTTCTCGGCGGCATCATCGTCACATATACATCCTGGAGAGCCATATTTTGGCTCCAAATGGCACTTGCAGGTGTGGGAGTGATTGGTATGTATTTTGTGTTAGCCGAGACGGCACATCATAAAAAAATCAATGATCTCGAGGGATATTCTCGGTGGAATAAGACCAAGGCAATTATGAGCATGATAAGCCCAATTCAAGTCATGCGGCTGTTCCGATACTGGAACATTGCAATAGTTGCTTTTGGTAGCGCATCTCTGAGCTGGAACATGTACAGTCTGCTAACGCCGATCCGATATGTCCTCAACCCAAGATTCCACCTCGAGACACCTCTCCTCTCTGGTTTGTTCTACTTGGCCCCTGGGTTTGGATACCTGCTCGGGACGTTTGGAGGCGGCCGTTGGGCCGACTACACCGTCAAGAAGTGGATTAAGAAGCGTGGTGGAGTTCGGATCCCCGAGGACAGACTGCGATCGACTCTCCCGTCTATCGGGGTTATCATACCGGGTTCCATGTTGATCTACGGTTGGACAGTGGACCGGGCAGTCGGCGGGATCCCGGTGCCAGTTATAGCCATGTTTGTGCAAGGCGTCGCGCAACTCTTCTCATTTCCGTCATACAACACTTACTGCCTTGATATAATGCCTGGACAGGGCGCTGAAGTAGCGGCCACCAACTTTTTTGCTCGCTATCTGACCGGCTGCATTGGGTCGGCTGTAGTACTCCCGGCGGTGCAGAGCATAGGGGTCGGGTGGTTCTCCACAATTTCGGCCGCGTATTTGATCGCGTCGGCCTTGGGGACAATGGCTGTGGTCCGGTGGGGGAAGGTATGGCGAGAGATGACGGCAGCAAAGTTGGAGGCACAAAGGGAACAAAAGAAAAGGTGTGACGGTAAACAGCAGAGTGTGGAATCGCCAGATTCAGACACCAGGACAGGAAGCGAAAAGGTCTGAAAAGCTGGTTCATGGGCATCCGGTTGGTGATACGGGACCAAGGACATGTTGATGCATCATCCCAAACAACCAGGTCTGACGCGGGCTGCGAGGTGCCGCGTCGGAATGAGTTTCCCTGGTTGTTTCGGACGCGTATTACGACAATTCCCAGCCGAGGAGGTCTCTACTTTCCGCGTGTGTAAGAGATGAAGCCTGGCGCATACCGAGGAGGGATGTACATGGAATTACATAAGGTAGTGACGAATCATGTTTTAAGTTAGAAGCCGATTCGGTTTAGTAGATTTGAGGATCTTGGTTGCTGGAACTAAAAGGAGAAATTTGGCAGATCCAAGGCCGAGTAGGCACCGCTGAAACTGCATTACATGGTGCCCTTCAGTTATGCTTCAGATGACAGGCGCCATCCCTCCCGCCGTCAGCCTCAGATCTCACCTCAGATGGTAAGTTTAATGGCGCCGGGCGCCTCACGGGTTGTGGCTGCTAGCACAGGCCAACATGACAATGGTACATGGACGGTTCCAGACGTTCCGCAGGAGACGCTTGGGTGAGGACGTGAAGGGTGGGGGCTCCGGGTGGACAGCTCGGCCATGACGGCACGCCGTCGCTAAATAAAGATGTACTCGGTCGTGGCAGGGTTCACCTCGCCACCACCGTCAAGACACTCTGGCATCAAGCATGCCGGTGACACGAGCTCAACAAAGAAGAATTCCGTGGAATTCGACATCGTTTCAGGTGCTCAATGACTGTCGCGACAACGACCTGCTGGCCAACAAACTAGGATGGATCCTTCGCGTGGGATGCGCTAATAATTGAAGTTAAGATTGGGGATGCCGGGCCGGGAATCTGTCGAGGACAAGATGAAGATTGCTTGACAAGGAAGAGTGCAACACTTTGAACGGTATGCAGGGATATGCAAATGTGCATGATGAATGGTGGAAACTCCCATTCGTGCTACAGAGGGACCCGCTTAATCAATATGAGGTTGGAGCTGCCCCCAACATAGAGATTAATAAGAATCCAAGTAAATGGCGCCGCGCCCGCACGTCCTCAAGCTTTGATTTGAAGGCTGGGGGGGAGTATTGCGACGATCACTCAGGAAATGAGGCCCCATCGGAAGGCCGATTGCGGGAGGCCCCAAACAACCGTTGCAGAGGTCGGATGGAAACAGCGCTGGAAGCATGGCGGACATAACAAGCTTTTCATGGTCCCACGTTTTAACCCGCGCCGAGAAGCTCTAAGACCGAGCCAAGAATGACGCATTTGTGGATGAGATGAGATGGGATCTCAGGACCACTCAAATAGCCGCGGAGTCTCAGTATTGGGACCAATGGAGGTGACTCTGCATAACCATTATAAGGGGTTGGTACGTAGGTCGACTCGTCGGATGCGTGAGAGGGTCATAAATCTTCGGCTGGCAGTCTGATGGCATCAAAAGAGCATGATCCTGACGCTGGCAGTCTGTCCCGAGTCTGGACAATAGTCTCTGTCGTAGTTTTTGACACAAGGCCCGTTGATGAACCAGGACACACAGTCCAATACGTGTGTATCTGGCGATTTCACATGGGTCCCGTCACGTTAAACACGCCCCCTTCCCCCTGCCCAGCTCGCGTCAACGAGTGGGTGCCCCTTGGCAATCTCTGTCGACTTGGCCCGATGTGCTGTCGACATCGAAGGATGCGATGTTTATTAATGTCAAGCTCGTGGGTCTATCTTTCACGCTGCTTCTATGTATGGCATAGGGCCTCATTTGCGTTTATTACGAAAAGGAAGGTGTGGATTGATTGTCGTATACGAACTGATAGTACATAGATGTATCCCACGTTGCCTTGGCTAGATGACAGGGATCCGCACCAAGCTAAGGTGACAACCTGGCCCGAGTTTGGATAGGGTCGGGAACAAGGGGAAGCCACTGAGAAATGACAACGGAGAAGAAAGAAAAAGAAGAGACCATTGAGACGGGCGAGGCTGCTGTGAGAAAGAGGGTCGCCGGTAGTTGGATTAGAGCCAACGGCTGAGACTAGGCGGTAAAGGGCAATAGAGTTTGTGCATTTGCTGCAGCAAATATCGATTTAGGGAAAGAATTGCAGAGCAAGGGCAAGGAAGCAGGTAGTGATATCCGGTGAGAGGAAATTGCACCGGACGCGAGATTGGGGATTGCCCGTCAGTAACTCTACTGTGACTTGGGTGTGACGGGCAGCACACCTGCAGAACAGTCCCGTCACTGGCCCCAACCAACTCCCGAGGGCCTGGCCAAGCCTGCGGAAACAGAAGCATGAGACGGCGACGCGTGGCGGACGCACCCCGTGCTCATGTCGCTTTACGGTCCCAGTTATTCCGGCGTTCACCCAGGGCCACATGCTGGCGACATCTTTAATGGACAGGACACTGGTCTAAAAGTGCATTATCCTCACTACGTGCGCCTAGAAGGGAGAGGGTGTGCTCCAGAAGGGGAGGGTGATGTTAGTCCCCATGGGCTAACGCGCTAGCTACTGGCCACATCTAGTACACAGTCTGGCTTGGGGGAACATGGCCCGGTATGATCGGGTATTCATTCGTCCATCCCAGATAGGCTTGACGAGTGTTGCAGGGGGGGGGGGGGGGGGGGCCATCACAGCACTTGATGCGCTCTCCAATCTCTATTGCCCATTTCGCGCATCCACTTTCTTGGGAAACACACGACACTCACCTACCACAATACGGTACACCATGCCCGAGTCTCTGATCATGATCTACGGATAAGGTGAGGAGCTATGTGACCATCCCCTCAAGTAAGTGTCTCTCACAGGCTCGTGAGCGTAAGAAGCTGCTACAATCGACCCTGATGCTATGCCTGGTACTCCATGGCTTGCCGATCAGGACACGCAAGCGTCCAGAATAAGCAGCGACGAGACTGGATGGAGCCTCCTTGTATGGGAACCCGATGAAGGGAACTTGACGAAAGGGGCGTCCGCTCTTGACTCCACGGGCCCACGGCCCCCTGGCAAGAGCGCTTCTGTGGCCAGGATATGGCTGGGAGGCGGCTGGGATATGGCGCAATGGCCGGGGCTGCAAGGCTCGGACAGTCCAGCCGTTGGGCAAGGGCGATTGGTTGACCAGCTACCAGTAAGAAGCCGACTGGATGAGTCCGTGGCTAGTCGCCAGACAAAAAGTAGAACAGAAGTCAAAATATTGCAAGCGAAGCCACCAGCGAGTGCATGTCAGATCAGCGTGGAAGTGGGTTTGTTTGAGCGGGTCTCTAAATTGGTTCTTCTTTGTCTTCCCCTTGCCCCCAAAAGGCACAAACCCAATAATTGTGTTGGCGAATCCCAGCATCTCCAGGCACTCACTCACTCGAGTTCGCCATCGCTGGCTGGACACCAGGTGGCCGTCCCTCGTATGTACTGGACGGTACGAGAACACCATAGGGTGGGGATGTTGTGATTGGCCACAGTCGATTTCCAGGCGGCATCCCCGTCCCAGTCATCCGCCCAGATTCGCCGCCTCGAGGCGACTAAAGAACGATGCGCCTACAGCCCAGCTGGGGAATGGTAAGGAACGACGAGGGCTAGACTTCCCAGGGTGCCGACGTTTGGGTGTGTAGCGCCCAGCCCCCACTAGCTGCTCGTCTGGTACGTACGGGCCCTCAAAACGCTCGTGTCTGTCGGTACATACGAGTCGGCGTGCATAACAGTGCACGCACATGTCCAAATGAGGCGCGCGGGCGCAGTCGTCGCCGTCCCCGATGGTTGTCGCTGTGTTGCAGCTCACAACCTTGATGTGCATCTCGATAACTAGCCGTTAGACTGGTTCTCCGGCCCGTCCTTGGGCGATGGCATCCCGTGCTTAATCTTGCCCCTCCACCAAAGTACCGACCCATAATGCAAAGCATGGGAAAGTACCAAGGCCAAAGCCCATGCCATTACTCGCTGGCTTTACGTGCTGCGTTTTACATTTTTACTAGCACTCGTCGTGTACTGTAGCCCGCTGACGGCGAGCTCGGCCATCTCCAGTCCGGCCAGCCTTTTTCCGTCCGACACGCGGCACCGCCGTCATCGTATCGTATGCGCTTCAATGCATTGCCAAACCGCTTTGTGCAGGTTTAGACGCCGCTGTGCTTGGGTTGTAAGCATACTAGGTCACTTGGCGGGCGGCGGTTTGAACAACCAGACCACTGAGTACACGATGGCGCCGCCGCGCAGGCTGGCAATGCGCTGGAAGCAAGACATTGGACAGCCAGATGGCCGGGCAGTGAACTGGGCGGAACAGTGCCGGCCCTCGTCCATCGACACGGTAAAGCCGCCGCCCCCTACCCCTTCTTCACCTACCTACGCACTCCCCTACAGCAGGTACATACTTTGCCCCGAGGAGCGGACCCCGTAGCGGGGCTCATCACCCCTATCGCTCACTGCGAGACCCTGGCCCCAGGATACCAATCCCTTGTCCCGTGTTCCTATTCCCCTGCTCGGTCGCCTCTCCTGGGCTCGCCTCTCTTTTTTTTCTTTCTCGTTCCTCTCGGTCGCCCTCTTATTTTCCCCTCCCCTCCTTTTTCACCCCCCGTCCACGCACCTTCGCTCTTCGGTCTGTTCAACCTCCTCCACAGCCGTCCTCATACCGTTGTGAACTCGACCTGCATCGCGCTGCTTTTTGGCTTCGCCTTGCTCCGCGTTGCGTTGCGTGCCTTGTTGTCTGCTATACATTTACTTCTGTCTGATGACAAGGTAGCAGCGTCAATCCACCATCCCGTCTATTCGGTGCTCCTCTTTCGTCGGTTCCCTATCTAGGTTATCTCGACGACTGCCAGTCGTTACTTGGTGATTTGCTATCGGTCAAATCTCTACTCTGTTTCTAGTCATTGTTGACTTCATTATTCGATGACGGCCGGCTCCTGCACGACTCTCGCTCTGTCCTCGATTTAAATTAATATCGCTTTGGAACAACCACAAGCGCGACCCGAAACGGCCACATCATCAACCAACCGTCCCGAGTCGGCCTGGTTTTTCTGGCTAAGCCTGTGTGCTGTGAGGTTTTATTCCCTTTTACTATGCAGCGGCGCCATTCAGTCACAATGGCCGCCCGTTCGTCAAACTCGCGCGTTCCCCTAGGCAGGAAAATCGACCCCCTACTTCCTTACTCAATCATCTCAGAAAAGACGAAGAAACCCCGTCTCCGCATACGATCTCTATTCGGCCACTGCCACTACCGCAGAATCTTCACCTGGCTTCTCGCTGCCGGATTCCTCATCACTCTTGTCCTGGTCAAGTCGAGAAACAATGTCGGAAACTATCTGAACCATAACAAGGGGAGCAAGACCATGGCCCCCATTGCGACCGCTACCGTTATAAACTCAAATGGTGAGACGGTTGTCATGCTCACTGGCGACATGGATGGTGATGGAAAGCTCGAGACTGTTCCTGAGAATCAGTACATCACTGAGGATGAGAAGAAAGAAGCACAGGAACAACTTCACAAAATGCCTTGGCTCAAGTTCCCACAGTTGGTCCCCCCTACCTGAAAAGAAGCTCTTGACATTAGCCCCGCTAACGCTCTCGCAGCCTTAACGGCTACTTCTATGGTCTCAGAACCATTGTGAACAAGGCCAACCTCCAGTCCGAGTACCCCAACAAGACCGAGCAGGCCCCCCTTCCTTCGCCCGCCATGAGCGATCACATTCCCACTCCCCGACGATACAGCCCTTACGAGCACTCGGCCGATGTCAAGACTTGCTACCTTGATGCAAAGAAGTCCGTCCCTGCTCCGGATCTCTACGCTTACAATGGTGTTCCTCAGCACATGCCTGACCCAGCCATTGGTTCTTACGAACTCTTGGGTCTCCGAAATGACATTTGCTTCGACCGTTTCGGTCGATACGGACCCTACGGTCTGGGCTACAGCAGAGCGCATGGCGGTCTGGACACTGGTCTCGATACCGAGGCCGCCGGGAGCGAGGCGGTCTGGGCTGAGACTGGCAAGATTGACTACACTGAGGTAAACTGGGCCGATGCTCAGGACGCCTGCCTTCGGGATAACAAGCACCGTTTCAAGGAAGTCGATTCCGAGACCCAGGAGCTCAAGAACACACCAGGCAAGAAGGGTCGCATTGCCGTCGTCATCCGAACTTATACTGGCTTCAAGTGGACCGAACTGGCCGTCCTGAACTTCCGTGCTCTCATCAACGAGCTGTCGCTCCGATCAGGTGGCGAATACCAGGTTCACTTCCTGATGCAGGTTCGCAACATAGACGAGCCCATCTGGTCCGACAAGTGGACTGTCCAGCGTATCATCAACGACAACGTCCCCGCCGAGTTCCGCGGCCTTGTCTCCCTTTGGAGTGAGCCTCAGATGAGGCTCATGTACCCTGGCCGCTTCGGTGAGCCCATCGAAAACCCTAGCGGTGCTGATGTCCACGGAATCTACCGCAGTGCTCATTTCCCCCTCCAGGTCTTCGCCCTTCAGCACCCCGAGTATGAGCACTACTGGAATTGGGAGATGGACATGCGCTATCTCGGCAGCTACTACGAGTTCTTCGACCGCCTGGGCAAGTGGGCTGCCAAGCAGCCGCGCACCCTGCTCTGGGAGCGCAGCGCTCGTTACTACATCCCCCCCTTCCACGGCAACTGGGAGAACTTCACTGAGACTGTCCAGCGAGATACCATCGCCTCTGGTCGCGCTCCCGTATTCGGTCCTCTGTCTTTCGAGGGTAAGGAGCAGCTCCGCCACGACGAGTGGAACTTATCCATGATGCCTGACACGTGCAATGATGCTGCCGACCGATCCAAATGCGGTGTTGGCGAGGAAGCCGACATTATTACTCTTAACCCTCTCTTTGACACTGAGCAATCTGGCTGGGTATTTTCTGACGATGCTACTGGATACAAGGCCCCTCCTCCTCGTCGTTGTGCCATCATCACAGCATCGCGTTTGTCTCGACGTCTGCTAATGGCCATGCACGAGGAAGTCTGGCGCCACCACCACACCATGTTCTCCGAAATGTTCCCCCCTACCGTGGCTCTCCACCACGGTATGAAAGGTGTTTACGCCCCTCACCCTATCTACCTTGACCGCGCCTGGTACCCCTTCAACGATATTGACATCGCCTTCAACGCCGGTCGCGACCACTCAACATCCGGCCCCGGCAGCCCCTTCGATCAGCTCAACGAGCACAATCACAAAGGCACAAGCTGGTACTTTAACAGCGAGTTTGCGGGTCTCATCTGGCGTCGCTGGCTGGGCTACGCCCAGATGGACGGCCGCGGCAAGGGTGGTGGTCGTGCCAACGAGGGTTCAGAGCGAGGTGGCAAGGGTGAGGAGATGGACCCCAACAGCAGTGGTCGACTTTGCATGCGTGGAGTGCTGGTTCATCCCATCAAGTTCGAGCACCCATCTGAGAAGCCTTGAACGATTTTCTTGCATCTTGCCGTTATGAACCAGGCAATACTTTTCTCCATTTACCGCACACGACCAGTCACCACACGCACATATGCATCTTGCAGGGGGCATTTGTACAAATATACCCACTACCGAAAAAACAAACAAAAATCACAAATCAATCATGATGAAGGGGAAGTCAAAGCGCATCTCTACATCCAGCGAATTCGTTCAATCGCCAGTTGCATTCGGTCACGACAGCGGGCTCGACCCAAACCTACCTAGACACTTTATTACTTTTAACCATTTTTTATTTCTATTTCCAAGTTTGGGTACATTCGCAAGCGAAAACAAAAAAGAGGTTTGGACGACCATCTTAATACACATCCCTCGACTGGGAACGACGACGTCTGCGGTGTTTCTACTTCTTCAAACTCCTTTGTTCAATTCTGTTCTCTTTTTCTGTGTGGCAAATTTGGGTATGAGGCATCCGGGACCAGGAGCGGAAAGGGTTCTCCGCCCATGCTACGGGGCGTTCTGGGCTGGGGGGGATTTTAGGAAGACAAATGTGAACATGGTGCGCTTGTATAGATTCGATCTAGTATTAGAAGAGGTCGTAAGTAAGAGTGGAATTCAAACAAGGTTCGAAATCATTCGATCGGTGGTCATTCTCGTATCTGCATATTGTTACTCCGTGGTGAGGCCATGTGAATTGGACCTACTTGGCTTGCGTGGCCTCTCAGCAGTAAGGAAAAAAATGGAGCCGCGACGTTTCGTAACTGAGGGTGTTTATGCAAACAAAACAAAACAAAAATACGAGAAAAAACAATCAGCCATCAGTCATCCATCAGTAGAGGAAGGCCCTTGAGCCATGCCGCATTTGCCGCCGAGCTGAGCGAATATAGACAATCCGAGCGACATCAACATGAAAGGACGGTGGGAAAAAAACAAGACGTCATTTGGGAATAGCATCAATCCGATTCGCCAATGGCTTTTTCAGACCTATCACAGAAGCTGAGCCGCGCTGAGCGCCCGGGGTGGGAGAGCTATTGTACTACATGTGCTAGCCTAGCCTCAACCCCCTAGCGTCGAGAGAGCTGCAAGCGAGCGGCACACGGCTTTCTGCATGGGGGTAGGGGGGGGGGGGCAAGGCGGCGAGAGAAGCATGATTGACACCTTCCCGACTAGCTTGGCGAGAGAGATGCTGGGACAGCCAAGGAGCGGTGTACGACCGGGGGAGAGGGGAGCTGTTGCAGTTACACTGCCGGCCTGTGTTTCTGGGGATGCAATCGCGAGCACTGTGGCAGTTCCAGGATGTTTGGTTGGTGGTTACGTTACAGAACAATCGCTTCCCGTCAATTCTGCGTCCAGCGAATGTACCGGTGAGTTTCAACCATCACTTTTGGAAACGTGTATGCTACACTCTGATACATGAAATTATGCCTATGAGTAAGGTTAATAATTGCATGTTCCATCGACCATGTTTCCCCGTGTCATCACCATCATGCTATCCAGTATCATGCATGATGCGAAACCAGTTCAAAAAAGGACAAAGCGACTCGCTGAGACAGGAGGTAAGAGTGGCATCAGGTCAAGAAGAAACGAACAAAAAATGCATGGATTGATTCCCCATATACGAACACAGTCCATCCATCCCCCCCCCCCCCCCCCCCCCACCCCCACCCACCCCCCCCCCCCCACCCCCCCACCCCCCCCCCCCCCCTCCCCCCCCCCGCCCCCCCCCCACCCCCCCCCCCACAACCCCACCCACCCGGTGACGTCGCGCCCCGCCACGCCGCGCTACACATACCACCTGCCGAATCACCAGCGAACGCACACCAAGCAACAGACAGAAGACGC
>JAHVYB010000159.1:65522-91782 GCA_020623695.1 Calonectria henricotiae
CGCGCGCTACGTGGGTGGCGTGGAGGGCAGGGGTGGGCGGCGGGGCGAGCCGGGCGGTGGGTGCGTGCGTGGCGGGGGGGGCGGACGGCGCTGGGCGGTCGTAGGCTGAGGGGCGGGGGTGGAGGTGGGGGGTTCGGAGTCGCCGTCCACCACCGCATCATTCTTTTTTTTTTTTTTCTTCTCTTTCTTTTTTTTCTTTTTTTTTTTTTTTTTTTTTATCTTTTTTTTTTTTTTTTTTTTTTTTTTTTTTTTTTTTCTTCAGCTAACAGCTTGGAGCTGTCCTATGCCCCGTGCGCTTTGGTGGCCAAAATTAACGTTATCGAATGCCACGCTGCAAATAGGCCTTCATTTGATTACAATCTCGGGCGCCGCCAATGACATCATGTCTATTTGGGTGTTATTTGCTTGTACACTTCCACAACTCAGACTCCCAACAAGTTTGCGCAATTCGAGGGCCTAAATCTCGCGGGAAACATTTTATTCAGTTCACCAACCTATTCTGCCCATCAACGCCACTTCTGTCCTGGAGAAGACGAAATGCCGTCATCATTTCGCCTGTAGCCCTTCCAGCCCCATCAGAAACGAGCCTGTACCTAAGTTATGTAGGTACCAAAAACCGCCCTGCCCAAATAATCAAGGCCTTAAAAGTCTCGGATGATCCCATATTTTTTCCATGACACCCTGACTTTTTACCAAATGCCTCAGTGTGTGAATATTGACACATTGGCTACGTGGCCGTCATAGTCCTCTTTACTCATCTATCCAATCCACAAACCTCTCCTCGCCCCTCTTCACTAACCTGACTGGCACATGCTCCCCGTTGAGCTTCAGCGTCAGCACTGACACGGCTCTCTTTATCTTGTCTCGCGAGCTGGTTTGTGCAAGTTTGTAAGTTTCTTCTCTTTGCTCCCGAGTCATGCGGCTCACTTCTTCTTCTTCATCACACGCCCATTCATCCACCGCAAGCTCAATGCTGTAACTTCGAAATAGCACAGCCAGTGCCACAATAATCTCAACCTGCGCAATCCGCCGTCCCAGACAAGACCGTGGCCCATCGCTGAATGGAACATAGGAACCCCGTTCTGGGCGGAACATCTGCGCGCTCGTAACCGGCCCGTTTTCTCCATCTGAGTCTTTCCTGGATCCATTATCAGTCCCCGCTCCCACGGATTCGGTATCGGCGTCCCTGGGGTTGATATTGCGGTACCAGCGCTCCGGTACCCAGTCATTTATGTCATCCTTGCCTTGGTAAATTCTGCTTGGCTGTGCAGGCCAATACCGGGGGTTACGTTGTACAGAAACAGCTACAATTGAAATCTTGGTGCCTTTTGGCAAGACGTGGTTGCGCCCATCCACAGTAATCACCTGGTCCTGGTTTGGCGACACCTTTTTGGGCATCTCAACGACTGCCGGAATCAAACGAAGTGTCTCATTCAGGCATGCGCCGAGCATGCTGGCAAGCATGGGGTTAACCAGGCTCTCGTAATCCCAAGAGTTTGGTTCTGCGTTGCCAAGTATGTGGTCAATGTCTTTCTGTAGCCTCCGCTGAGATGCTGGGTTGTTTGCAAGCTCGATCAAGATAAAATGCAGGGCGTTGGCCGAGGTTTCGTGTCCTGCGGCAAGCATTATGAAGGTGTTTCCGAGAATCTCATCCCGCAAAAGACCACCATTTGGGGAGGCGACGTCGTCCATCTTCTGTGCACCAATAGAGCTCGATCTCACCAATTGCCCCATCAAGTCCATGCCTTCTATGCGATCTCCACGTTTTGCCTCGTCTATTTTTTCGTCCAAGAGTTCTTGCATATACTTTCCCCAATCCTCGTGTGCATCTGCTGCAATCTTTGCTTTTTGAAACGGTATTAATTCTATTGGAGTCAGCAAACTCCACTCTTAAAGTCTTCAATTTACACATACTCAAAATCCACGCTGGTACCAGCAAGAGCAGAATTATGTATTCCAGCAGGTTTACCAGAGTGTCAGCAAAGCTCAGTTTATGCCCGGCGGCAGGCTTAAATGACCCGTATTTGACCAGCTTCGAGTTAGCCCGTGCTGGCAACGACTCTCCAGGCCATATTAAATTTAGCCCGAATCCGACATACGAGATGATATGAAGGGTGAGCCTCATGGTATCCTTGTCGAGCGAGTGGATTGGGTCGGTACGTTTGCCAGTCGGTCCTGTCCACATTTCTAGCATGCCTTGTGCTTGTCGAATGGCCTCCTTGAAGACAAGCGCCGCATTCTTCTCGTTGAATGAGGCAGACGTGGCTTTGCGATGCATACGCCACTGGGCTCCTTCGGAGGTCAAGACATTGTCTCCAAACTGCCGCAGGATCTCATACGTCTCTGTGAATTTCAGAAAGTGCTCCCGTCGGGATGTAATTTGGTGGATAGCTTCAGCGTTGCATGTCATCATCCATAGCATTCCAGGGCTGACTATGATGAAAATATCCCCGTGGCGAGCGAATCGTTCATGGCGAGTGCGATATGTAAAGTTTGGAGTGATAGGGCTGTTTGAAGGTGGTTTGTGTCAGAAGTTGCCTATTAGGGTGCAGGGCATATGCAGCACATACTCCAACCATTCCTCCCACCACGACTCGGGAAAAATTTTGATGATGGGGATCCAGAGCTTGTGTGTTACTTGCCATGCCGGGTTGATTGGTGAACAGGCTATGATGATTACATGTTAGCGGTACAGGGATGTAATGAAAGGTATTGACGTACGAGCAACAATGTAGGGTAGGCCAGTCGTCTTGGCTTCCCGGATGTAGTATCGTAGATTGGTTATGTAGGTGTACACGCCATAGGTAGCTAGCAGTCCAATAAATGTCAGTAATGACATCATCCTGTTATGAAATTCTAAGCTGTATCTTGGTATTGGCTGGCAACTTGATCCAGCCAATTGAGGCGTTGAGGTATGTCACATGCAAGAGCGCAGCCCAACGAATTATACACTAAATTCAGTGTATCAAAACGAGTGTGCAAGAAACTTGACTGGTTCTGGTATATTCACGAGCGGGATTGGTAATTGGGAATTTAGAAGAAGGGAAAGGCTCGGGCGGGTGAAAATGTGATATAATATCAGTTTATGGGAAAAGGTCGTGTTGGTTTACCCTGCCCCTTGGGATTTCTTGATACGGCTGAAGCTCCGTTGGCTTGCAGCTAACGACCAGCAAGAGACTAGGGGCGAGGACCAACAAGTCTGGCTCTGTTTCGGATTTGGAACAGCCCATGGAGTGGCACTATCATTGGCCCCCGTCGTTTGCTGGCGCGGCGCGGCGCTTCTACAGCTGTAAATAGCTCCGTTCAACGCCTTGTTTAGGGTAGGTTGCGCTGGGAAGCTTGCTCTACAAATGTAATTCGAAGTCTCTGGTTTGTTTATTGGCAGAGGAATCCCAGACAACAAGTTGGGGTTGTAATCTGCTGGCGAAAAATTATAGTGCACACGTTTAGGGGAACACCATGCCTACATTGACAACGGGCCTGCATTGCTAACCTGATACGTGTAGTCTTCGGGCTCGGACCTTGTTTGTCCTTCTTCCTTGCTCGACGGATTCGCACTGCAAGCTGCACGGCCGGTGAATTCCTAATACGAGGGGTGATTACATATCAGTGTGAGGAAAACCGATACACATAAAAGACTTGTGCGATTCGTAATGCATTTGTGGCGTCACGATGTGGGCAAAGCCGATTCAGGGATTCAGGAGACACGACCTGGACCGACATCTAACAAAGACAATGCGGGTGGGCGTCAGGTTACCAAGAGGGGCCACAGGCGACTCGTGATTAGCCCTAACGGATTGAAAATATACCGTACATCATAAGCTTGAGGCCTCCCTGAATTGGCGAAATGTCAACGTCGGCTCAAATCCCCCCTGAACGAGCAGGTCGTTCAACATTGGTTGTGGGAGGGCGCTTCTCAGATTGAACCCGGTGGTGTAATTAAACCTACATATCGACATTGCCCACCGCTGGCCCGTAGCCCCTCCTCACCTCGGATAGCGGGTGGGTTGGGTCGTATAGTTTAAAAAACTACGGAGTAGAGCCACGGGAATTCCTGCCTCCCCTTTTGATAATACTAGGCACTTCAGGTCAACGTCCCGCGACAGCTGTCAGTACCGTCCCTGATTTCTGGATAATTGACATTTTTGGACCTGTCCGTCCCATCCATGTGTTTCAGTGATGCATGGCGCTAGGATGAGGTCCACCGCTCCCCAGTTTATGACATTAAACTAGGGCCCGGCCACAGGGGGAGGTTCCAGTGACAGGGGGCAGGCGTGTTAGGGCGCCCCGATGGACTCTCCCCTGGAGCGGAACCCACCGCCTAATTCCCTCCTGTGGTTACCTGACGGGGGCCACCCCCCCACTGAGAGCGGACTCCGGAGTACACGTACAGTCCTAGGCTCCTTACTGACGAACGGGCGTTGGGCTCTAAGCTGCAGCAGGCCGGGGTCCGGGTCCGTGTCCGTCGTCGACAGATTGCATGTCACCTGCCACACTGCCAAGTGAATTGCAGCGTCCTCCAGTTCCATCCTTGCCGAGTCTGAGCCGCAAGCGACCACTTTGACGTAGTCGCCGGTAGCTGATCTACAGGGCTTCTCTACAAACTTTCGGCCTGCATCTCTATCTTGGTCTCTACTGTGCCCCTTCGTCAACTCTTTACCTGGGGAACCCACGATTTATCCTCGAGCATCTCGACGCTCGCTACCCCAACGACTTCGTCGAGCCCAACCGCCTGCCGTGCGCCCACCTCGATCGGCCAGTCCCCTCATACTCCTTTCCTCGCGCTCCAGGCAATCAAATCGACTCAGCTCCCGCGAGAGACCCCTTTGTCTCCAGATTGCTTTAATTCCAGCATGTTGCGCTTGGAAGCCGATTCTTTTGAATAGATATTCATCTTGCGCCGCCTTGCCCAACCGTCGTTCGAACCTAACCGTTTAGAACACGCAGTTGCATTCCACCGCAACGACCCATCATGGCTGAACAAACCAAGGAGGACACAGTGCCCCCGCAAGATGGAGTGCCACAATCGACCAACACCGAATTCCATCTCGCCCCGGCGCCCCCTAAGCGAAACTCCAAGATTGTGGTACCCCACGCCGACCCCGAATCAACATCGCAAGAGAACAAGGCCTCAGCACCGGGACCCAGCGATATCTCGAAGGAATTGCCGCCTCTACCACCTGTACCGCCCCCAAATACCCTCTCAGCACCCACGTCTGTGAAGAATAAATCGGCCGCGCCTTCCATGAAGTCACAGAAGGAACGTGCGCCTGGCGATGGAGAAGGTGATCAGGACCAAGGCGTTGGCAGACGCAGTGTCCAGTTTGCCCGGCACGACACGGCCGATTCTCCAGCTGGACATACGCGCAACAATTCGTGCGAAGAGACTGACACGCCAGGCAAGCCGCGAGGGACTTCCTTGATGTCAAAGCTCAAGGCTCTGACAGGCGCCGGCACGCTGCAGACACCAAAGTCCCCAAACCCTGCAGGTGAACTTAACTCCCAGTCCATGACGAACTCACCAACCAGCTCCCGACCAGGCCGCGGAATCCCGGATACATTGACCGAGGAGGATACCGACGCAGATGCGGATGCGGAAGAGACTGCAGACGAGGCTAACGCAACGGATACTGGAAAGTCGAAGAAGAAGAAGCGCAAGATTCGCCGACCGAAGAAGGCCCACTCATCGAACCCTCCCACCCCGAGACGACTAACAGGCGAAAATGGCCCGCTGGGAACTTATGATCGTCTCCTCAGGCGTCGCGCCAGCATGCCAGACACGGCTGCTGGTGCCGCTGAGTATGGAGTGTCTGAAGGCGAGGGTCGAGACCGGCTGACCAGGATCTCATATCGACGGGGTAATTCTTGGATGAGCCCTTCGATGCGCCGACCCGGCGAGGACGGTGATGAGGTCGAAACCGAGTCCCAAGCGGTTATGGGACGGCGGACAGGTCATGTCCGTCGAATCACTGTATTTGGAGGTGGCGGCATGTCCGACGGCGATGCAATGACGCCAAGACGTCCATTCTTTAACTCGGAACGAGCTTCAACTTTTGGCGCACAGAAATGGAAACAGGTCAAAAACACCTTGAAGCTGCTTAGACAGAAGAAGGAGGACCGATTCGATTACTTCAAATCAGCAGAGCTCATGGCCGAGTTGAGAGCCGGCGCCCCTGCCGTTTTGATGCTTGCTAGTATGATCCAAAGAGATGAACACGGAAACAAGAGGATTCCGGTTTTGTTGGAGCAGCTTAAGCTTCGTATCACTGATAGCAGTCCGGTTCCAGATGACGACAAAGATCGTCATTGGTTGTTCACCATCGAACTTGAGTATGGTAGCGGACCAAGCAGGATGGGCTGGACAGTTGTTCGAACCTTGAGGGATATCTATAACCTCCATTTACGTTACAAATTTGCCCTTGGCAACGAAAAGTACATGCCCGGTCGGTTGGATCTGGGTGGTCGCCCCAAACAGCCCAAGTTTCCCTATTCTGCCTTCCCATATCTGCGAGGTGCCCGCAAGAAGGGCGACGATAGCGACGAGGAGGACCAGGTTAGCGGCCGGGGCGAGGATACAGCTGGCGAGATGACTGCCGGCGAAGGTATCGAGGGTATTTTGAGTGAATCTGAGCCAGGCTTGACTCAGAAGAAGAAGTCAGGACGTAGTCTTTTGGGCACGAGACGGCAATCGACAGGAATTACTGATCCTGGTGAGATGTCTCAGCCTGATACCCCGGGCGCGCCAGCGCTGGACGTGGCCACCCGAAGGCAGCGCTATGTCGAGAAGCAGCGCCGCATTCTAGAAAAGTATCTGTCTGAAATGATTCGATGGCTCATGTTCAGGGCTGACAGTAATCGTTTATGTCGGTTCCTCGAGCTTTCGGCTTTGGGTGTTCGACTTGCCGCAGAGGGTAGCTACCATGGCAAGGAAGGCTATCTGCATATCCAATCCTCCAAGGGCCTTGACTTCCGTCGGGTACTAACACCGGCCAAGGTGATTGCCCGGCACAGCCGAAAATGGTTCCTTGTTCGCCAGAGCTACATTGTGTGCGTTGAGTCACCCGAGAACATGAACATCTACGATGTCTACCTTGTGGATTCCAAATTCGGAATTGTGTCTAAGCGACAAAAATCGAAGCAGATTGAGAACAGCGAGAAGAAGATGGAGATTGACTTGACGGTTGAGGCACCCACTGAGAAGCACCACACTCTGACACTGCACACTTCTGAGCGCAAGGTGCGACTCTTTTCGCGCAACCAGTCTGTCATGAGGCAATTTGAGGATTCGATCAATGAAATGTTGAAGCAAACCGCCTGGTATCAGCCAAAGCGATTTGACAGCTTTTCCCCTGTGCGAACTGGCGTATTCGCCCAATGGCTTGTCGATGGTCGCGATTACATGTGGAATGTATCACGGGCCATCAATATGGCAAAGGATGTTATTTACATCCACGATTGGTGGCTTTCGCCCGAGCTTTACATGAGAAGACCGGCTGCCATCAGTCAAAAATGGCGACTTGACAGACTTCTGCAAAAGAAGGCCAGGGAGGGCGTGAAGATTTTTGTCATCGTGTACCGCAACGTCGAGGCAGCAATCCCGATTGACTCGGAGTACACCAAATTTTCGTTGCTGAACCTCCACCCCAACATCTTTGTGCAAAGATCACCTAACCAGTTTAAGAAGAACCAATTTTTCTTCGCTCACCATGAGAAAATCTGCATTGTTGATCACGATGTGGCATTTGTTGGTGGTATTGATCTTTGCTTTGGACGTTGGGATTGTCCTCAGCATCCTATTGTCGATGACAAGCCAACCGGATTCGAACTTTCCGAAACGCCAAAGGACGCAGAGCATTGCCAGTTGTTCCCCGGAAAGGACTACTCAAACCCCCGAGAGCAAGATTTCTTCCGACTCAACGAGCCGTATGAGGAAATGTACGACCGCAGCAAAGTTCCTCGTATGCCTTGGCACGATGTTGCGATGCAAGTTGTTGGACAACCGGCTCGAGACTTGACCCGCCATTTCGTTCAGCGTTGGAACTATCTACGAAGAGGACGAAAGCCAACTCGCCCACTTCCGTTCCTGCTCCCTGCACCGGACGCGAATTTTGAGGAGTTGGAGGCGCTAGGGCTTACTGGCACCTGTGAAGTCCAGATTCTTCGTTCAGCAACCACCTGGTCTCTTGGCATCGAGGATACGGAGCACAGCATCCAGAACGCCTACATCAAGATGATCGAAGACTCTGACCACTTTGTCTATATCGAAAACCAATTCTTCATCACTAGCACAGAAGCGTATGGCACACGCATTGTCAACCGGATTGGCGACGCCCTTGTCAACCGAATCATAAGAGCCCACACTAACGACGAGGATTGGCGATGTATCGTTATCATTCCCCTTATGCCTGGCTTCCAGAACACAGTTGATGAGCAAGAAGGCACCAGTGTGCGTTTGATCCTCATGTGCCAGTTCCAGAGTATTTGCAGAGGAGAGCAGTCCATCTTCGGTAGGCTGCGTGCTGCTGATATTGAGCCAGAAGACTACATTAGCTTCTACTCCCTGCGACAGTGGGGAATTATGAGTAATGACGCCCTTGTTACTGAACAGCTCTATATCCACGCCAAGGCGATCATCGTGGATGATCGTGTTGCACTAATCGGATCCGCCAACATCAACGAGCGATCTATGGTTGGTAACCGTGATTCAGAATGTGCTGCTATCGTTAGGGATACGGATATGATCACGTCCACAATGGCCGGAAGGCCTTACCAAGTTGGCCGCTTCGCTCATACGCTTCGTCTTCGTTTGATGCGAGAGCATTTGGGATTGGATGTAGACGAGATCCTCGAGGAGGAGCGCCAGGAGGAACTAGAGCGCCAGGGTTTCGAGGAAGAGATGGACGATATCTACCAAGAAAATGAAGCGTCTGGATCCAACAACCTGGAGAAGCCCGAATTGCAACCTATCCCAAGTTTCAACCATGACCTTGACCTTGAGGCAGCTCAAAACATAGATGAAGACGCCAGCTCTAGCTCCAGTTCACCCTCCCCATCCTCGGAGGGCTCTGCGGCGCAAGCCGATCCCAAAGGAAAGCAGAAGCAGACGCTCGATGTGACAGGCTATGGCCCAGATCAATGGAAACGGGCTGAGCAGACTGGCATCGATGCTGGCCGAGACTCGGTTATTGTTAATGGCCGCGAAGTACTCATTAACAACGTCAGCAATGAAGGCAAGGGAACGTTGGAGACACCCACTAGCCCAACAGCACCAAACCGCAGGAGCTACAGGCTGTCAGAGGCTGGCCAACTTGGCAATGATGAATTGCCCCCTATTCCTGCCCTCAACCGGCGGACTACGGACCAGCTGGGATTGCCTCGAGCTGCTCAACTACCATCGCTACCAGTGTTGGATGATACCGACATTGGTGGCCCTCCCCTACACTATGATCCTGAGACCGGACGACCCACGCCTGGCTTTGTTCATCCTATGGCGGCAGATATTGAGCACGCCCACATTGACAAGGATTGCATGAAGGACCCGGTCAACCCCAACTTCATTGATGAGATCTGGGCTCGCGCTGCGATGAACAATACCAAGCTATATCGCCGGGTTTTCCGATGCATGCCCGACTCTGAGGTCGGCACATGGGCCGAATACCAAGGGTACGTTAACTACGGCAAGCGGTTCAAGGCAAGCATGGAAGGTCGGTCACGACAGGACTCAGAGGCGAAACCCGATACCAGCCACCGCGGCTCTACATCTGCTGGACTAGGTGTTAGCGTGCCAGGACTGGAGATGCTCTCCAGGCCTGCAGAGCAGGATAGTGGGAAGATGAAGGAAAAGTTGCCCAGCCGCCACAATGACGATGAGCACATCAAAATTGTGATTCCCGGAGAGGGAGCGCAGGTTGTGAACGAGAAGCAGGCTTTGCATGACGCTGATGGCGACAGCAACGCTCGGCCAAAGTCTGCTCTGGATGCTGAAACTGGTGCGAACAGCCCGCGCCCGATTGAGGCGCCTTCTCCAGTTTATTCTCTCGGAGATGTTCCATTCCCCGCCTTTGAGAATACCTCTAGCAGATTCTTGGAGCCTCAACCCAGTACCAGGGATAGAGACCGGCGGACGACATTCTCAACCCTCGAGAAGCCTTCTTCAAGGGAGACAAATGTTCCGCCTCCTCCTGGACAAACTGGGTCGGTCAAGCGCCGCCGCCGCGCTACGACAAAGAACAGCCGCCGTGGATTCAGCATTGACGATATGCCAACGCGTGCTCATGCCGAAGACTTGCTCAACCTGGTCCAGGGAAACCTGGTACAATTCCCGTATGATTGGCTCCTAACAGAGGAGCAAAACGGCAACTGGGGTTACCAGGTAGATGGTGTCGCCCCTCTGGCAATCTAGTAAGTGACAAATGTGCCATACTCAGATCAAACTCAAGCTAACCATCTTCTAGCAATTAAACTGCAATCGAACTATCATAGAGAGGTTATATTTGGGTATATAATAGCATCGCAAAGGAGTTCATTGGGAGTTTGCATTTCCAAGCAGGAACCGGAAGCATTCGTTGGGCGCTTGATCTTAGAACACACACGGAGAGTTTCTTTTGTGGGATAAACTATAAATATAATTCTCTGTCAAGCGACCCTCTAGCTTTCTTACATGTATTTTACAATCAATTACAATGTGTCGCTTTTAAACCTTTTCGCTCACCCAGATGGCTCCTCGGCAGCCGGCCCGAATCACGCCAGTGAGAAGCCAGTGTGGCTCTGCCTTTCTGGCGTCGTGCTCCACGGCGTGGTCCAAGTGCTCTAGTTCCTCGTCACGAATCCTCCTGAGTGTTTTGACGAGGTCTGACAGATCCTCGCCGACCTCGTAGCCCTCCGCCTCCCACTTCGTAATCATTTCCAATAATGTTCGAATCTGCTCGTTGTAGTGGCCTCCAATCTCGGTCTCGACGGCCTCGGTGCAAGCCATGGCGGCTTCGTAGCCCATCATGGCAGTGGTCCAGCCCAGTCCGGTAGCCATGACGGACCAGAGGGGATATAGGGCGGTCGGGCGGATGCGGTGCTTATGGATAAGGTTGTTGAATGTCTTGAAGTGGCTGTCTTCCTGGTCGTACATGTGCTGCATCAGCTTGCGAAGGTGTGGGCGTCCCCGGAGGAGCACGGGGGACTGGGCGGCGTAGATGAGGACGGCGGCCAGCTCGCCGGCCTGGTTGACGCGAAGCTGGAATTGACGTCAATTACATGTTGCAGGCAATTCTTCAGTGGGTAGTTTTTATTATTACCGCCGAGTCAAGAAATTCGCGCTGTTCCTTGGTGAGCGGCTTGCGCTTCTTCCGTGTCTCCTCGGGCACCGTCGACACAGAAGCTTGCGTCGTCGACGAGCTGGCGATGGTTCGGATATACGGTTGGCATCGAGGAACGAGTGGCCTGGCGCAGAGGGCGCGTATTGGGCGGGCAAAAGCTCGTGCCGGTGCCATTTTTACTTGGCTGGCCTACAAGATTGAGGGGGATCCGCCGTCGGGAGTCGTCAATTGCGATCGCAATGTTTAGCTGTCACGGGTGCCTCTAATTGGAATCGAACCACTGTGACGGCGCGGGCATTCGGCCCCAGTCATGACGCCCACCGAGGGGCCACCAACAGCTTTCGCAGAGCCGGACTAACGCTTCGCCGGACCCACCCACACGTGCGGCTGGATGACATAGCCTTGGCCAATCACGCGTGGGTAGCTGGACGACGAACTCCCAGCAGGTTGGGAGGCAAAGGGCACTCGCTTTTCTCTTCTACAACTACCTCTTCTCTCCCATCAATACTGGCTGTCTCCCATCTCTTGCTGCGACTGAAATTTGCTCGCGAACGCGCCTCCGCCACTTTCTCTACCCGAATACCCCTCACGTCTCGACTTGACGCGGTACGAACGTCGACAGCCGTGTTCCAGCATCGCGTCGCAAGCGCAACCCCTGAGAGCTGAAAAAAAGCTACCTGTTGTGACGAGCGCAGCACAACCGCAATCGCCATGGCCGATATCGACGACGAGCTTCTCGCCCTTGCGGGAGGAGATTCCGAGGATGAGGGCTCTG
The DNA here is from genome assembly GCA_020623695.1 of Calonectria henricotiae. Lineage (NCBI taxonomy): Eukaryota > Fungi > Ascomycota > Sordariomycetes > Hypocreales > Nectriaceae > Calonectria > Calonectria henricotiae. The sequence continues at coordinate 77,607 of JAHVYB010000159.1, forward strand.
AGAATGAATTCAGAGAGATGTCGGCATCGCCGCCGCAAAAGAAGAAGTCAGCCAAGAAGACGAAGCGTAAAGGCCGGGGTGATGAGTCCGAGGAGGAAGGCGAGGCGTAAGTGACTTCATCATCAGATTTATGCCCCTGGGTGCCACTGTGGGCTCGTCTCAGATGCGCCTGACATTCACTTCACCTTGGATCCCTGAACTTCCATTGTCGCCTTGGTGAAAGTGTGCTGACAATGAGCTTCCTTGACCTAGATCGTCTGCCCCCGGCTCGCCAGACTCCCTGCAATCAGCGCCAATGGATGAGTCCGATTCCGATGCAGAACCCTCTCGAGGCCGTGGCGCCGCCGCCGATGAAGATGACAAGTACCCTGTTGACGGCATGTATGTGAGCCAAGCGGAGAAGGAGGAAATTGCGGCAATGCGAGAAGTCGAGCGAGAGCAGATTATTGCGGACCGTATCTCAGAGATTGAACGTCAGCGGCAGAACCGCCTGCTGCGCCAGATGGTCAGCAACGTGGAAAACGAGGAGCGCAAGCAGGTTAAGAAGAAGCGAAGTGCCGACACAGCTGAATTGGAGGATGGCGAACGCAAGGTATCGCGACAGCGAACTGCTGGCAAGGGTGAATCAGCAATGGACTCTCTACGACGTGCTAGGGCTGAGAAAGCAAGGCGACGCGAGGACCACGAGAGAAGGAAGGACGAATACTCTCCTCGACGAGGTTCTCGGGAGCCTGATGATAGCGACGATGAGTTTGGACGCCGTTCTCGCTCGCCTGACGCTGATGCTGGCCGAGACCTTCCACCAGCTGAGCTTCGCGACTACGAGCGTGTCCGACTAGGCCGCAACGAGTTTGCTCAGGTGTGCTTCACTCCTGGATTTGAACAGTCCATCATTGGCTGCTTTATCCGTATCGCGTTGGGACCGCATCCGGAGACGGGAGTTGAGCAGTACCGTATGGCTTCGATCAAAGGTATGAATTTGTGCAAGCGAATCTACGGCTATCGATCGATGCTAACGCCTCTCTAGGGTTCACGACCAGCCGGCCATATGCTCTAAATGGACCCAACGGTTCGTTCGTCACCGACCAGTACGTCAAGGCAGCGCATGGAAAGGCAGTTAAGGAGTTTCCTTTCATCGCTGCCTCGAGTGGAAAGTTTACGGATGTAAGTAGCAGGCCCATCACTTGCCCAAATACGTCGACTAATGATAGCGCAGAATGAGTTGAACCGATACCAAGTAACATGCCACAATGAAGAGGTGTCTCTTCCTTCAAAAAAGTTCCTTTCGGACAAGATTGACGATATCAACGGATTGATCAGCCACAAGTGGACTAGTGAAGAGATTAAGGCCAGACTGAAGCGAAAGAACGACCTCCGACGTCGCTTTGATCCTGCAGAGCGGGAACGGGTGTCTCGACTGCTGGAAGAGGCAAGGGAGCGTGGTGATGACCGAAAGGTTGAAGAACTACAAGAAGATCTGGACAATCTCGGCTCTCAACGTCTGGCCTTTAAGACCAGTCTTGGGTCGTCGAAGAATGCCGACTCCAAGGCCCAGACAGAACAAGACCGACTTGCAGAGCGCAACCGGGAGAACAGACGACTCAACGCCGAGGCGGTGCGAAAGGCACAACTCAAGGAAAAGGCAAAGTCCCGTGAGATTGAAATGGCCCTTAAGCGCGGCGAAGCATACGAAGGGGACATGTCTCGGCGATTGAGAACCAAGGCTAAGTTCGTGTACGACGTGAACGAAAAGGTGGAAAAGAAGGGAGCTTCGGGAAGTGGTATTAGCACGCCAGCGAATGGAACACCCAAGGCCGCGGGAGGCAAGTCACAGCTGCTGCCGCACCTGGCGAAGCTCCAGGAGGAGAAGTACCTGGAGAAGAAGGGTATCCCGACCATCCACAAGCCCCTAATGGATGATGACGTTATCGGATCCTTGGATCTTGATATTGACGTCGAGATTTGATTGGTGTCTCTGGAGCTTTACTTCCCTGGTGCAGACGGAAAAAAAAAGAACGGATGGGATACGCAGTTTAATGGTAGATTTTATGCGCTAGAGTGGCAAAACGGCAGGGCGTTGTGCTTGTTATTTATTGGCTTTTTGAGCATGTTGGGTTGATATGGGTTCATCTCGGAGGTTATGGAAGCTCGGGGAATGACTTTGCTATCTTACATAGAGCTCGTCAGAGAGGTCTAGAGAAACAAGATCAAGTGTGTATAATTTTATAAACAGCCTGTTTACTTAAACTGAATTGGTGGTGTATGAATGAGAGCGGGCCTAAATGAGAAGTCAGATTTGAAGAATACGAGCAGGTCTAATTTATGATTGGCTCGTGGCATTGGTTGATGTGTGTTGAAGTACCGCAATAGTCTCAACTGCAGCCCGATGCAATTATATTAGATCCCTCTTCTTATGTCAGTCAACCAAGCTAGGACTTATTTGTCATGTTCATAATCCCCAAAACAACAAGGCTAGTGTACTCTGTGCCCTAAGGGTATATATGACACCATATGAAGGCGAAGGCGATTCTCTGCTTCATTCTGAATCATGTCTAACATGAAAAGACCAGGAAGAAACCCGGAGAGGAACCGAGCAGGTCTATGCTGTTGGGCGGTCCGGGGTGCTCTGATCTTCAAGATAGTCAATGTGACCCTGGTATCTCCTCAATAAATAGTAGCCTGTGACTAGGTAGGCATTGGAAAGTAAAGGTGGTCCACAGGGTCGTCACACCGTCTGTCACCCACCTAAAGAAACCTCTTTGGGGTTTCACAGCGCGGCCGTCCAACTCGTCCTCAATCCGCTTGCATACGCGGAGGTACAGAGCCGGATCATCGGTGATGACGCCGTCGATGAGGGCCTGGGTCGAGGCGGGCTTAACGTCGTGACCACCATCGCTGTCATGGCCGCTGTCGTCATCGCTGGGGCGTAGGTTCTGGCGAATGCACCACTCCATCCACCGCGGCTCGTTGACGGTCCAGGTCAGCAGGAGCTTGTCGTCACGCTGGATCTCGCGCAGGAAGAGCCAGCCCGGCAGGCCGAGGATGGACTTTTGATTGACGTTGAAGCCGAGGTCGGGTATGGAGAGGAAGTGGCGCAAGTAGAGCAGGGAGGCGCTGATGTGGGCGAGGGGATACGAGGGGAGCAACTCACGAGCAGTCTGGAGGAAGGTGGCCTAGAAACAAGGGAAAAGAAAAACATGGTCTGAGTATTCTAGAGAATCTCATGTGCCCCAACGAGTGAAGGGGGGGGGGGGGGGGGGGGGGGGAGAGGGGGGGAGACTCGGGTTCCAACATCCCAAGACGATGCGCTTATCCCACGGGACAAGACCCTGTACCTCGTCAAATGTTCTGGCAATGGCGCTGTTCAACTGGTTTACAACATGCACAACAACAGCAGCAGCACACCCCCCTTCGCCCTACACACGTGGGGAGGGTAGTTCGGCACCTACTTTGATGTCCAAGACGACCCAGATTTTCTCAACCTCCGGCGTGGCCAGCCACTCCATGAGGTCCTTCAGCCTCGGCATGGGCTCGTGGGGCTTCTGGATGGTGCGGAGGGTTTGCAGCCCCATAGTGCTCTCAAGGTTCAGCCTATTAGGCAGGCGTCCACCACACCTACTATTTAAAACAATCCTTGCTCGCCCCGCTAATTCTGAACTTCGCTCTGACACCCCTGCACTACCAGTCAGACATCAGCATTCAGCCTTCGTTTATTGCAACTCCATTTATAAGTCATTCATTCTCCAGCTCGCAATATGTCTATGGCAGTATCAAGGCTGGGTCATGTAAGAAGACGGAGTCTAAACCCATTATCTTATCTTGTCTTATCTATTATTACTACCAAGGGATAAGATAAGGAAATAAAAGAGCTTGCGATAAGCACACGATGAGTGCTCGCCAAGTTAAAGTCTTCATCTAATATACATTATTGGAACCACCCATCTATATACACCCTGATCGTACAATCCTTACAGGTCATTGCTCATTCCCCCAGCGGCCCATAGCAGTCTACGAGATATGCCGACGATACCGCTGCTGTGCCCCCATTGTTACGTGCTAGAATTAGCTACTTAGTCAGGTGACAAGACCAGCCCCTAAAAGGCTGGAATCGTCACTAAGGCTGTAAAGAAACAAGCATTACACAATTTGTCATAATACAAGGGGGGTCTACCGGTCCACAAAGGGACGGTCGTCTTTTTTGTGACACAATTCATATCTCAAGACCTATGTAGAGTCGTGAGCCGTGAGCGTGGTGCCCTACCAGATACAGCTGGTAGCCTATGGAATTCGACACTGAATGTATCGAATTCAACCCACGGAATATACCATAACAGTGCGGATGTAGCGGGTACCGGCGTCAAGGATGCCAGATGCACGTCCTCTGGGCCAGACGCCACAAGTCATCAACCGTACTGTTATTGCTCTGTTCAGTTCTGGTTCGTTTCCTAGCTTTCTGAGGCGCTGAAAGATGTGGGATAAAGAGGGAGAAAAACAGTTTCCAAGCCTCCCCTCAGAGGTCGTAGTCTCATGCCACGCCGAACAAATCCTCCCATGATTCAAGCTATCTCCGTACAGCCATTGTGACCTCTTAAGTCTAGCCAACCACCGTCACCCGATGCCGCTCGTGCCAAGACCGCGGAGACCCTGCTGTACCAGCCACATAATGACCCCTCTGCACCGCCACAGAGACCATGTACTAGGGGAAAGCGCCACACCTGCTGCCCGATCTGATTATACTTTCTTCCAACAACGTACCTAGTTACATCTCCCACTACGGAAAACGCATCCGGGGTGTGTCTCACGGCCAATGAGTTAGAACCGGACCGCTTTCTCGAAACCCGGTCCAGGCCACCCGCTCCCACCGCTCCACCCTCCCTCCCTCCCTCATCACGAATAGCACAAAACCTTTTGTGTCTTGCGCCCGTGTCTCTCCGTACCCGCAACCCCGATTTTCCGGGTTCCCGGGACTCTGCCCAACTCAGGGAACGATAAACTTCTTTCCGGCTAATTCTCTTGCTTCTCTCTGAGCCCTCACGCGACCTCTTTCCTGCATGCCCATCAGCCACCCCTTGTTCGCCCGCCAATTACTGCTCACTGTGTGCCCTGGTCATTTCACCTTGGTGAGCTGGCTAAGCTGGTCCTTCCCCCCCCCTATATTTCATGCTCGTGAAATCATTCCGAGGGAGGGGGTGTGTGTATGTGTGTTGCGGTTTTGCCACCTTGTTTCCGTAGTGCGGTAAAGCATTGCATCGTTCCCGATTCCATCTTGGCCTCCCCCATCCCCTTCCCTAAAGAGAAATTCACTGGCCTCCGGCAAGTCAAAACATCCGGGGAAAGGTTATCACATCCAAAACTTGGTGACTCCGACTTGCGCACCTGCATGTACAGCGTCGCCATCATTGAACCTCCATTTGAGGGCCTCGGGGAGTTCAGCCGCCCATTTCTTACTGCAACCCGGGCCGAGTGCTCGGGCCGGCCTACTATCCCAAACCAAGTATGATTAGGCATTATAGAATACATGGCACATATAAAAAAAGTCCCAATAAAAATAGGTTGAACAAAAAGAAAAGGCTTGATACTATATCCTCTAGCTTCACGTTTATCCTGTTAACTCATCCGTCCCCATTAATTATCATGTCTGGTGATTCATGTCCAATATTCACCATGACAATTCTCTGCATAAATAGCCATGCATATTGAGTCTTCACCTCAACACACTAGCCAATCGGGAACCGACATGTTACTGCAAGCCAAAGCGAACATTCAACGTTCCGAAAACCATTTGTTTTTGGCTCAAGCCAGGCTATCATATAACTCAATACTATATACTGGGCAAGCCATAATCAACCCTTTGCAAGGCTGGTTGATTGCCTCCCTCGCCTGAGGCAATTGTGAAATGAAGTGCAAGCAATCGCTGGGTAGCTCCAATATCCTGGCGCCCATTGTCGAAAAAGAATTACATGTCAATAGAATCAATCAAATCCAATTCGCTCCATCGTAGACACGAGAGCAGTCCGCCCAGACAAAACTTCAGATGGCCACACTAAAATCGGTCCATCATATCAAATACCCGAAACCCCAAAAAGTGACACTGACGCCGTGAACATCCCATTGTTCGTTAAATATAAACCATCCCAAACAAGTCATTCCAAAGTCGCTTGAGCTTCATAAAACACCCACGCCCCCAGAGGTATCATCAATTTTTTTTTGTTGACCCTTACATAGGAAACGACGCTTCCATGCGCTCCATCATGTACCCATTATCATTTTGTGTCATCATATTATGATCGCGGTAGTCGACGCTACTCACGCTGAGACCCAGCTCTGACGGTCCAACTTCCTCTCCAGAGCTGAGGCTCTCGTCGCTCATGCTGAGAACGCTCTGCGGAGGTTGAGGGTTGTTGCCAAAATCGCCGATGCTGAACCCGGTGAGCTCCCAGTTGTCCGGTGGCCAGTCACCGCAGTTGCTGACGGTGATGGACGCCTCGTTGACCAGGGCCTGGCCACCATAGATGGCATCATACACGTTGTTCAGTCCGCCATCCATCGATCCCAGGAGAGTTTCCCACTCGGTACTTGACACACCCTTGCCATGACCCATCGGCGCCGGCACCATGACAGGGTTGCCTTGTGGGGTCTGGCCCTGTTGAACGTGCATGCGGTTCTGCTGAGGCGACGAGGGCTGAGAGCCAGGGGTTCCAAACGACATAAAGTCAAAGTTGGCGCGTGGCATGGGAGAACTCTTGTGGTTGGGATCACTGGGAATTTGCGATATGGACATGCGGTGATCGCGTTGAGCCATGGGGACCTCGGCTTGGAAGTTGTTGTCAAATGACTGCCGCGATCGGCCGCGGTAGAAATCTGGCCGCTGGCCAGCGCCGCTCGGCAATGTCATGCGTCGGAGCTTCTCCTGCTGCTGAACCAGATCGCTTTCACTCGAGGCGGCGCCAGGAAGTTGACCGAGGCTGTAAGGTGTGCCCTTCTTCTTAGGGCCGGCGGCCGCGGGCGGCGACCCTCGGCTAGATGGGGCCGGCATGGATGTCTCACGTGAAGAAGACCTCATGGGCTCACCCATTACCTCCTCCACCGAGACGAGGGTGCTGGCCACACGCTTGAAGTCCACCAAGCTAGGGGCATTGTTCTTCTCTAGAATCCTGATGACACCATTGACCAGACGCTCGTCATCGCGCATCAACTTGCTGTCGTTCTTCAAGTCCAAAGATCGGTAGAGCAGTGTCATGCCGCAAATGATGAGGAGGTCCGTCTTGTTCATGCAGAAGGCAAAAGTCATATTGCGCTCCTCGAGCAATTGGACAATCTGGATAATGTGCTTGCTAGAAGTGCCGATGGAGATGAGCGCCGGTGCCGCCTTCGGACCCAGGCTAGAGCCCACAGCGGGGCGGTAAATCAACGTGCGGATGTAGTAGTAGGCGAGGGCCTGCGATAGTTAGCACTAAAATCTCGACAGAAAAAAATACCTCAACGCTTATTCGACGTACCAAGAGCGGTGATCGGCTGCCAGTGACATCTGTTGAGGGCTTGTCTTGCGCAAAGGTGAGCTTGAGGTGGGCAGGCAGGTTGTCGTACCAAGAGTCCAACTCGGACTCGAGGGCTGACAACTGCAGCAGCGACAGATCATGCGTCGATGTGGCGGGATAGTTCTTTTCCAGAACCTTGGCCAGGATGCGCGTAGCACGGAACAGAGCAAGGGCACTAGACAGCCGAGTGTATTCACCAGGGAGAGTAGGCTGGAAGCCCTTCTCGGTGACATATTCATCATCAGTGTCGGAGGGGTACTCGGCCTGAACATCATCCTCCCTAAGGAGCTTGGGCAGGCCCAAGATGGCAGCAGAGAAACTAGTGAATGAGTTAGCTGCAAGTTTCCATAAAAAAAACCCCCCAATGTGACTCATAGTGCATACCAGTCGAGAGTGTACAGAGTCCAGAAGACCTTCTTTCGCGTCTCAATGGTTAGGGCGCCGAAAGAGAAGCGTTTCTGGCTCTGGTGGAGACCGAGGCGCAGAGCAAGGCCAACGGCGATGCCCTTGTAGTGCTGGAGCCGCTTGTAGTCGGCGCGCATCGTGCAGTAGAGAAGGGCCAGGGTGAGGCACTGGAGAGTGTTCATAGTGTTCTCCATGAGAACAGCATCGAGCGCCTTGCGCCATTGCTGTTCACACACGGCCAATTGAGGGAGATCGGGAGAGTCGGAAGAGAGACCAGCAATGTTGAAGACCAGGTAGAGTTGAGCGAGCTTGTGGTTGCTCTTAATCTTTTCGGGGTCGGCGACAAATTCTTCATAGACATGGAGGAAGGTGGGCTTGTGGAGGACTGGGAATAGAGGCGCCCACTCCTGAAAGTAGACGTTGACACAGCGGTCGGAAAACAGACGCGGAGGTATCCTTAAAGACTGGTCGGAAGTCTTGGGGCCAATGGCTTCGCAGCCTTGAATATGCAAAAATGCCTCGGGATTGAAATCCGTGGTGGGCTTGCCGGTCTCTTGGACCTTGCGCTTGAATGAGTCTGTCAACTCGGTTAGAATCCCGACTTCAAGCCCAATTTAGGAAGGAAAAAAAAAGCATTCAAACGAGCACTAACCAATGAAACTGCGACCGCTGGAAGCACCCATAAAGTACGAGTCTGAGTTTTCAACACCAAGCAGCAGGGGCGCGGCCTGCACTCGGAAAGTGTCCTCTTTTGTGGCGTTGGTTTCGGGAGAAGAAGCAACCGCAGCCGGGCTGGCGGTGGTTGAGGGCCGTCTCCTGTTACCGTGCATCTTGGAAAGCATGTCGATCTTCTCATCTTTCTCATCCAGCAAGTCCTTGAGTTCTCGTACTTCGGCCTCGAGTTGTCGCACTCTCTCCTCGAGGGATTCTGTGTAGCCGCGGGGGAAAGCGCGGCGGCTGAGCTTGTCGCTAGTCCGGCATTCGAAACCAACGTTGGCGCATTGTGAGCAGGTAGGGCGGATGCCATCGCAGCGAATCTTTTTGCTTCGGCAGCGGTCACAGGCTTGGGCAATCCGGCTCTGGGAGCTGGTGCCAACCTTGATAACCTTCATGGGTAGGATTCCTGGCATGTTGGCGACGGTGTATTGAGTTGTGCGTGAGGAGTATATATATATATAAATATATATCCGTATATATATGAGAGGTGACTGAGAGTTGTTGTAAAAATTGAAGTCGTTCCAGGTCCTTTAGGGCCGGGTGTCGTCCTTCATCCGCCAGTAATTTCACAACTTCATACCACAGGAATTGAAGATGTTGTGTTCCGGGTCCAGGTGTGTGTGTTGTCCGGTGTGCCGGGATATATTAGTGCTGGGGACCGGATGAGTCGGGTTCAAAAGCACGGCGCAAGTGAGGTAGAAAAGGTTCCGTCAGGGTATCTTGTGGGAATGGATGGGGATGGTGGAAGAGATATAGATAAATGAGATAACAGGAATCGAGAAGGCGAAGAGGGCAGGGGGGAGAAGAAGAGGAAATATGCACAGGAAGTCCGGGGGGAGGAAAAGAGCATAAGAAATGAAGAAACGGGGGTGAAGCCCAAGGCGCGAGTGTGGAGTTGAAATGGGAAAATCCTGGGGCAGTTCCGGGGGCAGACGCTCGTGCCCACAGCGCCCCTCCGCCGCTACCAGGTACGTTCTGCGCAGCGGTTGGGGTGCCCTCGCGGTGTGTGTTGTAGAAATCTGGGGACCGGGGGAGGGCTTCAGGGCCCGTGAGAAGGAAATCGTACCAGTGACCAGCAACGGCGCAGGAGACCAGCCCAGACCCGACGGGTACGGTACAAGCTGGAGGGACCGAGTATTGCTGCGTTTCCCTCGAAAGCCGCCGCTGCCCCTCCAGCGCTAGCATTCAGTGGGGCACCTCGAGCGCAGTGTCGGGGAGGTACATCAGGTACGTACAGCCGCAGCAAGTGTCAGTGTGGCATGCCCTAAACCTGGCCGGGCCGGGGGTGTGCAGGAGGGGCGTGTGGCATGGGGATGGAAAAAAGAGAAGGATGAAGACAACGACGCAGACGCAGTTACATGCGACGGGGGTGGGTGAGAGTCGAGTTGTCAGAGTGCACATGCCCATGTCGACGTCGCAGTCGCATGCTGTGCCTGTCTCGTGGGGGTGGCCTCTATTTTTTGTTGCTCTCTTTTGGGTTCCCTTTTTGTTGCGAGGTGAGGGCTTCTGCCATGTGGGATCACATCCCGGGCGGTATGCCGCAGGGCAGAAAGAGAGAAGATGGGACCCGGATGAGCACATGTCTGTCTGCCCTGACAGGCGGTCCGCGTGGGAAGAAAAAACCGCGGCTGCATATGCGAAATCATCACGGATCTGTGAAAATTCCGCCGGTTCACAGGCAGCAAATGAAAAGGCATAGCGCCTGAACGAGAAGCCAAGGGGGGTCGGCTGATACCGGGGGTGGGGAGGAGTTGCTCTATTGTCCCAGGTTTTCTTCTTCTCTTTATCAGTCCTAGACGATGCGACGGCGAGATAGACACGGAAACGCTGCTCCCCCTCCACACAGTTCACTCGGCGTCGAAGCCTGGCCAAGCAGGCTTCCCAAAGCTTGCGAAAACCCACGAGCTGCGCGTTTCCCAAGACAGCGGGAAGCCGAGAGTTTGCTCATAGACTTTTGCCCATTTCCTAAAAAAGATAATCAACCATGTCAAGTTTAACAGCTCCCTCCCCCGAAGTGTCCGGGCCAACAACGTTCGCGATTTGGATCGAACGGCTGATGGCACCACCATCGCAGCACCAAAACTCTGTGGCCAGATACCCCGGATTGTTCAAAACTCCCCCAGATGCGGGGAAGCCCGGGGGCGCAATTCGACCTGGAGTTTCCAGATCACATGAGTCCATCCACATCGCCTTCACGGCGTTCGCACCCCCAGCTCCGACTCTTCGTGCATCATGTCGCTCGTTGGCCGTCTCAACCCGAGTCGCTCCACCTCTGCCCCTCGCAGACCACCTATGCCTCCTTCACACGCTACTCCTCCTCTTCCTCTTCCTCCAATCCCGGAAAATATGGCTTGGTTGTTCTATACATGGCTTGGCTGGGTCGCTCCCGTCCCTATTCCCGTCGTTTTGGTCGTCCTAGATGTGTCGGAACCATGCGCTTTCCACGTCTTCGGTCTTGCTGATGACCCCACTAACACCGCCCTCGTCCCAATCAGCGCCGTCGCCACTCCCCCAGGCCTAGACCCTGGAGCCGCTCCCTGCCCGTATACACTACTCCCCCGGACATTGTCCGTAGGTCATGACCCCGTTGGCATGTCAAGTCAAGATCGTTATTCTGCCTGCCTAGAAACTCCCCATGGCTGGAGTCCCTGCATGCCACGAGCAGCATCATCGATCAAAAACGCGGGGTGATGCCACTGCGGTACGTGCACTCATCGTAGATTCAGATGCTTAGAGAACATCATCTGAGATCTGAGAAGAGTCCCATTTAAAACGGGCTTCGACCCTGTCATGTCATCTTTCTCGGCATCTACATAATCTACATCTTCTACGAGAACCGTTTGAAGCCTCAAGGTTTGTCCAACCCCGCAGATCGCCCCGATATGGCGATCGCCTTACAGCATGGCTTCATCAACTTCACCTTACCTATTTGCTTCCCCTCATCAGTGCCGCAAAAGAACTTTGAGCTACCCTCCATTTACTGGAATTCAGGCTCAACTGGGTTACTCTCACCTCCCTGTTAGACCCAAATCCTTGGAATCGTGACACAGCGTAGGATTTGAAGTGTAGAATAGTCTGAGCTATCAAAGTAACGTGGAACAACGGCATCATGAGCGTCAAACCCGTCGTCCAGGCGGACAGCGGTTTAGAGCCAAACAAATGACCCCAAACTCGCTCTAGCCTTCATTTACAGCATATTACTATTGCCTTTGCCACGGCTCACTCACGCGAGCTCCAGCGTCAGCCTTCCGCAACAACTCCGTGTCTCGAACCAGCCGCTGTCAGCCCGTCCGTGCCCTTGTGGTGGTGGAGTGCAGGGCTGGTACGACACGCCTTCAAGAGCCCGGGGGAGCCGCAGCCCCACTTCGGAGCCGCAACAATTGCGGCCGCAGATCTCTGATCCGCAGCTAAGCTCGTGTCTAGGCCCTGGAATGCACAATTCGCTGTCTCAAGCCTCAAATTGTCATTTCGACTACTGACTCCTATTCTAGTCCCATGATGGCGGGGATAGATGATGGCGCATCTGATGTGCGTTCCAGGGGCGAACCGCTCCAGCCTGCAGGCTCCCTAATTTGGCGGAGTTCCAGATCTGCGTTTGCGCCTGTCGCATCTGCTTCTGCTTCTCTTCTACTTCTACTTCTGCGGCTGCGGCTGTGGCCATCGACGCCGCCTCTGGCCTGTATGGGGCTGGTCGGTTTCGAGAGTGCCAAGCTTCTTTGACATCCGCCTTGTAGCAGTTTGCCTTGTCCAGTGCCAAAATTGCACAGTGCTCAACCAGATTGGCTAGTCCTCAGGGCCTAGTCGCAATGACCACGGCTCCGTCCTGACGCAATTTGTACATCGATGCGATCCGCGACTGACGGGGAAGCCCATGGTTAACCAGTCCCTTGTGGAGATTGGCGCGTTTGGTTCAGACGTTTCGCAGATCCTCCATTGTAATCCGTCGTAATCAGATAAACCGGTCGCAAGTCTCTCCAAAAACCCCATGGTGTTCTAAATTCCCCTAGGGGCGACAAATGGGGCGTATGGTTTGCGGGACCTGCGATGCACATACGGGATTGGTCTTTTTTTGGGGGGGTTTTCTCACTCGACAACAGCGGTCCGCACAATACGCGTGACCAACAAGCCCCCAACGAAAGTAGTCCTCGTATGGTACCAGACAATGCATCGTGCTCTGCTTCATCCTTGACGCAGCAACCCCGGACCTTGTCCTGGCGCCTGAGTCCCAGCCCTGGGAGACATCGAGACTCATGATCATTTATTAAGCTTTCATTCTGCGGCGCGCCATTCCGGCATTCATTCAACGTCGGTGTACCAAGTAGTTTCTCTTGCCGCACATATGATGTAGCATATGACAGATTTCTTTTGACACTCATGACATACTCGGTTTAGTATAAAGAAAACAAATTTTTGAGGGGGGGGGGGCCTTTGTTGTTGCCGTTGTTGTTTTTCTTTACTTCGCTCTCCTGCGGAATCTTAGGCCCCACCGTATTTGTATTCCGCGTATTCTATCAAGGTTTCTTGTAAATACGCAGAGTTTCTCTGTAGGTTTTTGTTTTCTCTGGGCCAAAAAATTCCGGTCACAAAGATGAGCGCGCCAAATTGTCTACCGCATTGCCTTGTCAAGGTCGCGTGTTCGTGCATCTATCCTGCATATCCTGCATATCATGCCCACCACTCGACGCAGGTTGGTGCTTTCGTGAGTCCTCATAGGACAAATAATTTGCCACGGGAGCTGGCCGAAACCAGGGCCGCAGCAGCGATTTCGGTTGGCAGCGTTCCAATCCAGTACCGATTGCGCTGTTCCAAGCACCCCTTGTGGAAAACGATAATGTACCGGAGTATTGGTGCAGACGTAGCGTCCGATTTTGGTGCACCCAATCCCTCGGGGTCGTTTAGGTGCCGGTGCCTAGAGGAGTGCCAACGGGGCACGTAATTCACTGGTGTAAGGGTTGCTTGCGATTAACGGCGACTTGCGACATGCTCGAACGACTTGATGGCAAGAGGGAGGGTTCGGAGAGGGTCCGCCGGGGGTCCAGCCCACTCAGAGCTTGCCCCACGTAACCGAGGAAGCGATTTCGAAGTTACCGAAGAACCCTGTCAAGGTGTGCTCGGTCAGCTGAAATCGACCTCCCCATTGGTCTCTGGCCCTTGCGCTTGTCCGCTTTCAGTAACTTCCATCGATCCGAAATATGCCACCACGTGGTCGTCCCCTAAGAGATGGGTCTTCTATAGATGGCAATGACGCATGTTAGTCACGATTCACCCTATACATGTAAACCCGATGATGCAGGATAATCCGGTTCAAGGTGTAGTCACGACCTTTTCTGGATATCTAGTTTTGAGGTATCGGGGGCCGGGGGGGGGGGGGGGGGGGGAGGGGGGGGGGGTGGGGGGGGTGGGGGGGGGGAGGGGGGGGGGAAGGGGGGGGAAGTGCCAAGCAATGAAAAGAAGGGTTTGGTGTGTTGAGGCCAAAAAATGGAAAACAACCGGAGCAAACACCGAAAAACAAAACC
>JAHVYB010000159.1:91792-119978 GCA_020623695.1 Calonectria henricotiae
CCTCCGTTGTGTGTCGCTCCCTCTCTATCGCTCCACTACAGTCATCACACTCGGGACGACAAGGCCGGTGACTGTGACGCACCGCTGTGTTGAGTCTGTTGAACGTTGACACTAACGCGTTGTTGCACTAAGCCCTGTGTAACAATGAACCCGGTGGGTGGGGGGGGGGTGGGTGTGGGGGGGGGGGGGGGGGTGGGGAGGGTGGGGGGTGGGGGGGGGGGGGGGGGGGGGGGGGGGGGGGGGGGGGGCAGCCCGGAGGAGTTCGGCAAGTTGGAAGGAGAAATCTGGGGGGAAATCTGGGGAAGTTGCCAAGCATGCAAAGAAAGGGTTTGAGTGTTTGAGCCCAAATATGGGAAACACACCGAGTCAACGCCGAAAAAGCAAACCCCGGGTTTGACGTAGGAGGCCACTTGACCATCAATCAACCCCCCCAGCTGAATGTAGATGAAAATTTGAGAATCGGCAGCACGTACCTGGTCTTCTAACATCTTAGCTGCACTTTTCAAAACCTCGGCCTCTATCTTTCTGAGTGCCACGGCAGCCTGAAGACACTCCTCTCTCAACTGACCCGATCGGCGTAACGGTTCAAGTTCGTCTTGGGAAAAGTCGGAATCGAGGAGTGCCAGCTGTCCCGACACCAATTGGTGTAAAACGACCACCACGCGGAGTTTGAATACTTGTTGGAGGGGGTGTCCTAAGATGAGAGTTTCGAAGTCGAGTGACCGGTCCGTCACATCCACCTCCTGCCAAAACAACTTCAACTGCCGCTCCCCGCCCGTTTCATGCAACAGTCGAAATTCTAAGCCGTCCTCCTCGTTGAGGCACATGAGATATGCGAATGGACTCGACCACTGTAGTTCTCCATCTGTCCGCGATAGCTTCAACGCTGGCAAGTCTTCAAATATGTGGAGCTTGGCTTTTCCTAGCGGATCGTCGGGCATGGCATCCAAAGGAAGGACTAGCTTGTGTGTGGCGGAGTCGGAGTCGATGAAGCCGTAACTAAAAAGCATTTCTGCAGCCGACTTGTCATTTCCGTAAGTAATGGTCACCTCATCCCCACCTGCCACCTCCACACCGGGCCGCAGAATTAGTTGAGCGCCACCTTGATTATCTTCATCGTAGTAGGCCGTTGGACCGTATGAATGGTTAGCCATGTCAAGACCAGGAACCATCGAGGTCCCGGCTCGGGGAAGTTCCAGGCATCGGGATCGGTACCATGCGTCAGCCAAGGTCCAGTCTTGGATAGTGACAGCCTCCCTTTCCCAAAGAAGAGCATTCCAGAACGCTAGCTCGGCCGACTTCTCGCGCAAGTCATCGAATTCCCCCACGAGGGCGGCTAATTTCGCGTCCAATGCAGACTATCATTCAAGGTTAGTATCATTTTGCCCACTTCCCCAGACGATCACCAACCCTCGCCAATAGACACTATGGGGTAATTGCGGCTCCGCAATCAAAAGAGGCGACTGTATGTGGATTTGAAGCTCTTACCTCCAAGGAAGTGCCGTTTAGTAGAGCTCGTTCATCCTCTGTCCACATGGTGGGAAGAGGAACGTGACTTGGCAGAAACTTGACGTATTCCGTCCAGGGCGTCGAAACACATCCTTTGACACCACTGGCCTTGCCGCGGCTGGTAATGACGTGTGTTAGAAGATAGATTATGATATTGTGACGAACAGGCTTGCATGAGAATTAGCTAGCTGTTCAATACGAGTATTTAGTGGAGTGTACCTTGCGGCCGATGGCGTCGAGAAGCTGGCGGAAGTTTTGGTCGACAGTTGCATATTCCCTTACAGCGGCTTTCGACAGCACTAAGTCGCGTGGGATGTGCAACAGCGTTTTCGGATTCTCGCCGAAATCTCCATGCTCGTTCCCACTGGTCTCTGTTGTTGCAGAAGTCGCTTCCAAGTGCCCTTGTGCCACTAGGCCGAGCCCTTTACCCTCCGTCTCGCCGAGCCCGGTGCTGATGAACTGCACATTGTTGAGAAGCGCCCAGGCGGGGAAGACACTGATTGGCAAAGTGGAAGCCGTCGACATTGTAGAATCAGAGATGGCGCAGGAGACAACGACGCGCGAGGGCTTTAAAAGGAGCTTATTGTTAACTGTACGTAGAGGAGATTGATTTCCGATCTTTATGCAGCTCTTCTCAATTGTGAGGTCTTTTCAAGGGAATAACGTGGACGGGTGCAAAGGGACATCGATGTCCGGACATGCAACAGTGGAACGGCCCACATCAGTCAACCTCTCACAGGGCTGCAGTGGAGCTTTGGGCGATCCTGCTCTCCGAGCCGCCTAGAGCTTATAACCGAGGATCGAGTGGTACAAGTACACGGATGCCGAGAAAATGTGGCATGAGAGGTGAGACTTTGCCTCTAGTCCGAAGAACAATCCCTTTTTATAGTATTACTTTTGTTTATTAGAGTTGAAGCTCGCCATGGTCGGTGTCCAATTACAGCAATCAACGAGCAGATGATGCAGTATGCATCATTCAGCTACCACTTATTATTCAACTTAATTACTGCAAATTCTCAGGCCTGAGTTTTTGTTTCAAATGCATTTGTACGTGTACGTATATTTTATTTTCCAGGGTATGTTGGCTTGCAGCATAATCAAGATAATAAATAGTCTTTCTCATGTGATATCAGGTTGGTGAATCGCTGTGATGAGGTAGATGTTGGTGATAGATGGTTTATCCTCGTGTAGTTGGCCCATAAAAGAGGAAAAGAGAGAAAGGTGGAAGAAAAAAAAAAAAAAGAAAGCAAAGGAAAACCTAGTGTGTGAAAAGAATGACGGGGATAAAACTAGCCAAATCTAGATGGCACGTGTGTCTGCAAAGGACGTGATGCTTTAGGTGAGATCTGTTGCCATGTTTATGTTTATTCATGATATCAGAGTTTGCCCTGTAACCATGTCATGCTATCGGAAAATCGCCGGCGTCTGTCGTATGCATGGACTCCATGCAGGATTGGTTGGACAGAGGCTATTTTTTTTCTCTTCCAGACGTTGACAGAATGTGGTCCGGTTTTGCAGAAAGGCCCGACAAGCAGAAGTTTGTGACCCACTGCTAAATTTGTGCGCCAAGAGCGTTTTGGTTCGACGTCTCTCGTGCCCAAGATTCTCCTACTCCATCATTTGTGTTGCTGCGCGAGGCTGTAAATCCCATCATTGACCGGATCGCTTCATATTCTTCTTGTCGGGCACGCGCGTCAATTCCAAGCAGGTCACAACCTTCGCTGTGCCCCTCCCCCCCCCCCTCCTTCTTAGCGCAAACTTCCATCATCCCTGGTACGAGGGGCTCAAGCGAAATCAACTGCTCGCCAACATGCCTCGCGATCCGCTTATCGGCCTTGTGGGAAAGCCCTCGGCAGGCAAGAGCTCTACGCTCAACAGTCTGACTGACGCCTCGTCCAAAGTTGGTTGGTTCAAGGTTCTTGGTCAAAGTCGTCGAAACTGGCGCTGATTGCTATTCTCTATAGGCAACTTTCCGTATGCGCCCCCCTCGTTAAAATAAATCATGCCCTTATCTTTGTTCCGTATCGTACGCGCTGAAGCATCGCGGAGCTGACCATTCTTCGTCAGGTTCACCACCATTGACCCCCAGCGAGCGATTGGCTACCTCCAGATCGAATGCGCTTGCGCGCGACACAACCTCCAGGACCGATGCAAGCCCAACTACGGCTCATGTGTAGATGGCCGCCGGTCCGTCCCCATCGAACTTCTCGACGTCGCCGGTCTGGTTCCTGGAGCGCACCAGGGCCGTGGTCTTGGAAATAAGTTCTTGGATGACTTGCGACATGCCGATGCCCTGATCCACGTGGTTGACGCCTCGGGAACTGTTGATGCAGAGGGCAAGGAAACGAGAGGATACGACCCATCTGTAGATATCGCATGGCTGAGGAGCGAGGTTGTCGCCTGGGTTCTCGGCAACCTGATGCAGCGTTGGGGATCCATCCGTCGCCGACACATGGCTATCAAAGCCACAGCAGTGGAGACACTACAGGCCCAATTTTCTGGATACGGAGCTACAAACACCGTCATCAACCGCACGCTGGACCGAAGCGGCGTCAAGGAGCCCTTGGAGGAGTGGAGCGACGAGACCATTGAGCATATTGTGAACTGCTTCATCGACGAGAAGTTCCCAACAGTCATTGCGCTCAACAAGATTGACCACCCCGACGCCGACAAGAACATTTCCAAAATCGCCAAGCAGCAAGACCCAAATAGTATCGTACTATGTTCGGCTATATCTGAGATCTTCCTACGAAAGATGGCGAAACAGGGCTACATCAAGTACGTTGAAGGCAGCGAGTTCATTGACACCAAGGAGGACCTTATAGAACAGGGTGATCCGACTGGCGGTGGTCTCAAGGACCTCGATGAGAAAAACAGAAACCGAATAGAGAACCTGAAGGACATGGTACTCTACCGGTTCGGCTCAACTGGCGTCGTGCAAGTCCTGTCAAAGGCTGCTGAGCTTTTAGGTCTCGTCCCCATTTTCCCAGTTCGAAACACGTCGACCTTTGGCTCTGGCGCTTCAGAATCCAAGTTTGTATTCCGAGACTGTGTGCTCGTCAAGAAGAGCTCCACGGTTGGCGATGTGGCCCGCAAGATCATGGGTGATGCACCAATTGCATTCGTAGAAGGTGTTGGGAACATTCGAGTATCTGAAGACGATATTGTAGGGGTAGGGAAGAATGATGTAAGTTGGTTCATTCTCACACAATGCTGTGCTAACATGGCCAGATTCTGTCTTTCAAGGTTGGCAGAGCCTAAGACTTCCACCAAAGTGCCGGGTGGATTCGAATTGTGATGCCATGGCTACTTATCGCAGAGAGGCCCGAACGGGAATAAGTGAGGGATACGGTTGATCGATTGAGTTAACCCGCTGGACCTCCATATTGACATCACTCTTGAAATATACAGAAAAAAACATGGCTTGGATAGATAAAATAGTAGAGAACTGCCTTAAAGCAGAATACTGAGAATGCACGAGACATGTCTACCTCGGGCCCCCGATAAACTGGGTTGCCTTGTAGGCTGCTACATGGACGTCCACGAACCTGACGTTTCCATCTTGAACTCAAAGCAGTCTGCTATAAAACACGATACAATTACACAGAGCCCTCTTGGATTGTAGAGATAAAACACCCACAATTGAAGAAATAACGTTGAAAAAGATGCATGTTTAGAGCTAGTACTTTTTGTTTCCGGTCTTGCCTTCTTTCGCGTTTTCCTTTAGGGGAGTTCCCTTTTCATTACTAACATTCCTTGACCTTTTGGAAAGCTTCTTTGCTGAGCTGCACTCATGCGAAATAATGACGCTACTTACTGAGAGTTGTTGTCGGGTAGTTCTTCGAGAGGGGGGTTTCGGCTTTTATATGTAACCAACCAAGAGAGATGCAGAGGCATTGTTGCCATTGCCGGCTAAGTGAAGAATTGGGAAAGCAAAATGCGTTGGAGTTCCTGTCGACTCTATTTTGCGTGCAGTGAATGTTTTCTCTGGAGAAAAGGAATGCTCATCTTCAAGGGCGTCGCAGGCTTATCTATACATTGGAATACCCCCATGGTTGAATTCCGGAGATGCTTCATCTTTTTTGCTAAGCATTACTCTTGATGCTGTGTTCAACCCGCGGTCCAGAGTATTATTTGAACAAGAAAGTTAAACTTGTATTATCGTAATATAATAATCTAAACAAAGTTGATTGTTCCGTTGGTTAGGGCGAAAGAGACCATCCCAAGTTGTTTACTGATTGTATCTGCGTAGGCGGGCGCTCCTGAGAATGGCTGGTTGAGCTCCTTGCTTTTTTTCTTACTTTTAAAAACGAAACATAAACCTAACATTAACAAAAGGTCGAGATTCAATACCAATTATTCTTCTATCAACGCAGGCCATGCTCGTGGTCTCTCCCCCCAGATTAATTCCACGCCAAACTCGCCTGCTAACACCCTAAGCTGGTCTAGCAACACCCCCTGCACCACCGATTGGTATAACTTGCGGAGCTTTGTAACCTTAAGAATGGCATGGAGAACCGAATAAAATTCAGGGGGCTCATAGTGTGCCGAGTTAATCTCTAGTGTCTCGAGGTTAGGGAAGCCGGCGAGGAACGCAGGCAATGGCAGCTCTTTATCATCCTTAGGATATGAACGGAATCGAAACTCAAAGACGCCAAGGCAGCGGATTGAGGATGCACCGTGCAGCCATTCGTGCTGATTCAGGTGTGCAACGCTGGTTGCACCCTGTGCGCTATTGAAGCCTTCTAGTGGGAATACAAGGTCCAGTGTGTGCAGCTTGCCCGCGGTAATGGCATCGCTAAGGACCTCATGGACTTTAGGGGGTGGAATCAGGACACGGCTCAAGCGCAGGGAGCGCATGTTTTCGTAGTGGTTGTTCTGGCCTGCTCCATCGGCCGATATGTGAGCAGGTTCTTGATTAAGCCTGTCTGAGAACGTTCTGACTCCCAAAGGCCCAAGCTCATCATATTTCCAGCGAAAATCGAAGTCGACATATTGCAAGCTGCTCCCTCTCCGTATTGAGCTCAATCTACGGATGTTTTCCGAAGTCTCAGGGTCGGAGTCCGTTGAGCCGTTCACTGAGACCACTTTTAGGTTGGGCCAGAGACTATCAAGCTCATCATCTTCAAGTGGGCTGCTGCCAAGCTGAACGTCGCCAAGCCAAAGCTGCTCTAAGCATGGCGTCTTGGCAGCAATGGAGAACTGGTCTCGGTTAGAACTGAACGTATTCCTTTGAGTGATATGTCCTACAATGCTTAAACGAAGAGGGTAAGGTCTACTCTGCTCCTCTAGTCTCAAATATTTCAGCTTTGGCATATGCGGAAACTCTAGGTCTGTCCTGCTGCCATACTGAGGAAAACCACCAACGCGCAGAGACTCCAGGCTCTCTGAAGCATTCACCAACAGAGGCTTTAGAAACCTTGGTTTGTTTATAATTATTTCATGCAGGTATAGGTCCTTGAGCTTAGTGAAGATGGGAGGGTTATAGGGGATCTCTATTGCCTCCTCGGTAGTACCGCCTAAAAAAAGACGCTCTAGATTTTTAGCTCCCCTTGAAAGTAAAACAAGCCTGTGCTGGTTGAGACGAAATCGCAGCACATCATCGATGTGAATTTCCCGGATATCATTGCGGGAATATGACATCAACTTTCGAAGGGTGTCGTTACTCGGAGCATACCTATGCCCATATTTCTTGGCGAAAACCATGGATCGCCAGAGGCGCTCATTTCCACGCCCAGTTAGGTATCTTCGCCAGGTTTTGCAAACAGAAAGACACCGCCTATATTACGCCCTGTTAACTCAAGTTTTGTGTGTGTGTGTGTGTGTGTGTGTGTGTGTGTGTGTGTGTTTGGGAGGGGGGTATGGGAACGCGTACACGAGGTCAGTAAAGTCTATAAACTGAAAAATACGCTGAACAATTTCGGGGGGGTTCTTTAGCGGGTCCACGCGGTAGAAGCGCTGGTGAAGAGGGTGTCGTAGATTGTAGAGTATCTGTAAAAATGTTGGCACATGATCTTGGTGTGATATCGATGTTGCTAACCTTAAGCTTAGGTGACCCAGCCAGTCCATGGTTTTTGCCTACTTCGATCCCGGCACTATACACATTCCAGGCGAATTCATACTTCTTCTGGAGCCTCGCAATCTTGCCGAGCCTGAGGTATCCCTGTCAATATTAGCAACTAGCTACGCTCGTCTCGGGTGCAACATACTTCGAGAAGTCTGGGTGCCAATTCCAGTATCCATTCGGCATCCCTCTGAGCGCGTGCGAGCTCCCCGAGTGATTCAAATGTTGCAGCGCGGTGATCCAA
The DNA here is from genome assembly GCA_020623695.1 of Calonectria henricotiae. Taxonomy (NCBI): domain Eukaryota; kingdom Fungi; phylum Ascomycota; class Sordariomycetes; order Hypocreales; family Nectriaceae; genus Calonectria; species Calonectria henricotiae. Next base: position 99,610 of record JAHVYB010000159.1, read on the forward strand.
GGCTTGGACATGCAGAGGCTTGTCGCATTTGTTGAATATCTTGCCTACTGAACATGTGCAATTGTACATGGCTTCATTGAAGAGAGACGCGCCTTCTAGCGCGACCTTTTCAAAGTTTTTACAGCTGCAACGTTCCCGCTTCATCCCCCGAGCGCAGGAACAGAGCTTCATTGCCTGGCGTCGTGCTTTAGTTTTGCCCTGGTCGATTATGAAGTGGAGAGTCGGTGACCTACTCTCGTGAACTGCTCGAGGGCGGGCTTGTAGCGCTTTTCCGCATAGTGTTGACGACCCTCCTGGACGATGGCTTCGGCTGATTTGGAGGGTTGTGAGAACATGGTTTAGGCGTGGAAGCCGGGAGGGAGGAAAAAAACAACAACCACGAGTTTGAACGTCGCGTATATGACCAGTGCCTGTTCTCAGACTTGATGGATCAATAGACCCGGGGTCGTGGTGGAGACGGGTCTCCAGTCAATTTGGCCCGTTCCGCGTTTGCTTGGCGGGTTGGTTGCACGGTGAATGCTTTAAGACCGAAATGGGCCAGCCGTCTCACGTGCCAAGTTCCACGTCTGTCAAGTCAAACTTTCAACAATCAAGAGGACTCAAATCCCTCCGCGATCCAAATGAGGACTGTTTTATGACGATGAAGGGGTTAAAAAAATAAAATAAAAAAACAGTCAGCGAAAGTCGAGAAAAAAAACCAATACTTATGCCCGACTCGACTGACAGTTAGTGCTACTGTGATTTTAGTCCGAGTTGGTCGTAGAAGTGAAAGCCATCTGCCTTCACTCTGTGCTCTCTGTTTTGGATGGAATACGGAAGTTGACAATTGAAATAATGTTAGCTCGCCCCGCCCAGGCAAGGGGTGACTTTGTGAACATTTTCGGCTGCAAGGAAGGTACTAAACCTGAGGAGGCGCAGGTGTACAAGAATATTAATAAAAATACCACAATTATCTTGAAAAAAATGAAGTATTTTTATAGGTATTTTTATTTTAAACAATTGGTTAAAATATTGTGTTGTTTTATTTTGTAACAAGGAAATAAATCCTAGCTACATTGAAACTCATCACCAGTGATTCAACATTTGTTTATGCAGGCTAAGTTAACAACACTTCAAGTGTCAACCTCCGTAAATGTGAAAGTTATGATGGTACGGGCCATTTTTGGGGTTTCCTGGTTGGTCTGGTTGTTGTTATTATCGAGTGAAATTGGCGGCGACCCCCTTGTGCCTCTGCCCCAGGAGGAACGGGTTCACCCCCCCCCCCCCCCCCTTCCAGACCAAGAAAAGATGAGGCCAATAATTTTTTCCCCTTCTAAGTTAGAGTTACTTCTTGCTCATCTTCTTGAAATTTTGCCCTAAACCAGTCGCGTTCACAAATTTACAAATAGTTCATGCATTGGTGCAACAAGGATGAATAATAACTAGAACTCCCCTGGTCACTGTAATCGGACTGGCGCAGCTTTATAATGTCCTATTTAGTGTTGTTATTTATTTCCATACTGTGTTTTGACAGGGTTCAAAGTCTATGATGCCATTAAAACTGTAGGGGAATATGTTGGCGAGTCCATCAAATGCGACTGGCATTTTGGAACTTGAGACTAGTAGACGCCCCGGACTAGACTAAAGGGTGACTCTTGCCCAGATAAAACCCCTTAAGCCATTGCTAAGCCAGCATTCTTCCCCGTCCACAAAGGAATCAACCATGACGGGTTGTTCGCTTGTGAAGCCTCTACTCGCTCTCACATGTTAGCCAATCGTTGTATGTTTTCGGGGCTATGCTTACTTTTCCAGTGCCCACCGTCGAGAGGTTCCGTCCTGACCACCACTGCCATCATTGTGACTGAATTCAACGGCGACCGGCGGCGTTACCCATTGACCATCTCTCCAGAAGTAAGGTGTTGTGATTGTCCCTTCCATTACTAGCCCATCATTGTGATTGATGACGAGGACCTCCTTTGAGTCCTTGGGAGAGATATTTGCTCGTTGTCGAGCGTTGTCATACATTTCTCGCCTCGTGGTCTTGTAATGCGTGTACTTTGACCTTGGAGTAGTTACATTGTCCACTACTAGTGTAAAAGGCGTTTCTCTGACTGGATCGCCCTCAGAACGAGGTGAACCGGGCGGGGGCAGTCGCCTTGGAAATAGATTTTCCAGCGGTAGGTCTGGTGTGCTAAACTTTTCACACCTAACTTCACCTCCACGAGAGACTAGGATTCTGAGCCGCAACGGAGATGTTTCAGACGGCCCAATTGTCTCTTGAACGAGTTGAGCCAAGCTCTGAAGCCCTTCCTCTCCGCATAGCGCGCCTACGGCTTGTTTCCATTTCCAATAAACTGCTGCTCTCAGCAACCGGTCTCGATGAAAGTCGAGCAAATATAACGGGGACTCGTTCTGGAAATTCCACCCAGACCCGGGAGGATCCTTGGACCACACTTGCTTTAGTCGAACATCGTACCTCAATGATGTGAATAAATGGAATTCGTCGCTCATTTTGGTGAATATGGTACATGTGGGCTATGATGTAGAACCGTAGTGGGGTTGTGACGGAGCGGAGCTAGCGGGCTCGGTTCCGAGCGACCTCTGAGTTATTAGTCAAGTCACCCCAGCTCCCGGCAACAACGGAACAAGACGGCGAGGCAGAAAGCCTGAGACATTACATACACAAAGAAGCTTCGGGCTGACTTCGCGGGGCAAAAAAAAAAAAAAGAAAAAAAGGGCAATTGGGTCTCTGGAATGTCATTCGAAGCAACGCTAGCGAGGTTGATGGATGCTCCAACTACAATCGCTGGCGTGAGAGGGCTGCCACGCTTCCAATTCCAGTATCATACATGCATGCAAGCTGAAGCTAATGCACATAGCATAAACATCGGTGTCGTGGCCGGCTGACACCTCACGGACACGCATGGTGCATGCATTTTTCTACCTGCGCAATTGGGTTCCCAGGTGGTCAGTTGGTAAAATACAATAATCACCTGAATCGATGTGTGATCGCCATGGCTTACGCCTAGCTAAGGAGCCCAGCATCTCCTTCAGGCACCCCGCAACAAAGTCACATCATGCATCATTCCACTTTGGAATCGCCAGACGTAGACCTCAACGGCGGCGGCAGGACCCGCGTGCGGCAAGGGAGACGAACGCTGTCGACTGGCCTATCAGCAGCACACCGACAGCAAAAGGTTCTGGAGGCCACAAACCAGGGTAGCTAGTGTGTTTACATGGTTGCTGGGCGTCAGGGAACAAGCAACTGTACGAGCGGTAGGCTGATGGATGTCCATCCATGTCCATGCAGTTCCACGTCTTGGTTAGGGCCGCACGCCGCTGTGAGCAGTGCCGCAGCGGGTTCGCAGTGGCATGCGTGCCCTGCTATTCAACGTGTACAGCGGCTTCACCCGAGTGCCTCAGGCATAACCGGAAAAACTTTCAGTGGGTACCGGCTGGCCTGCTCGCGCGCCAAATTTCAATGAAGGCCGTCGGCTTTTTTTGCGCTTGCCCAGCTCGTCGCAGCCAATATTGCGCCCCTACATCATCGCTTCCTCCCACTTCGAACCTGGCAAATTGTTGCTGCCCGCCCCGACGACCTCGATTCCATCCCCTCCTCCCGCCGGCTCCGTTAATTGCACATCCCTCCCGCCATGTCGGCACCCGTACCTTCAATTCCTCCGGGCAGGCCCACGGCCATCCCCGTCGATTCGTCATCAGGTCTGTGGGAGCGTATAACAAGCTGGGCTTCTGAGAACAAGGCCGTTGCCTACACCATTGCCGGTGTTGCTGTTGTCGTCACTGGTGCTGGTGTTGTGTATTACCTTAACGACCCGGTACGTAATTGGCATCCTCGCTTCGCATTGTCCAGTTCCTCCCTGCCGCTCAGGGCCCAAAGCTGGCCTCTGCATCGAACCATTCATTATCCGTGAGATCCGACTAACCCATCTTGATCTCGTCTCAGTCCAAGTCCGGCTCGACACCCAAGCTCAGCAAGAAGGAGAGGAGAAAGCGAAAAGAGGCCGAGCGAAAGGCCAGCGAGGCCAAGGAAGCTGCTCCCGCTGACCCCTCACAAGCCCAGCCCGCCTCTATTCAGAGCGAAGAACTGCCAGAAGTTGACGAGGAAACTGTCGCCACACTCACCCAACAGCAACGTGAAGAGTATGCTGCCAAGCTCAAGCAGGCTGGCAACAAGGCCTACGGCGACAAGGTCTACAACCGTGCCATCGAGCTGTACTCCAAGGCCATTCTCTGCAAGCCTGACCCCGTCTTTTACTCCAACCGAGCTGCATGCCACAGCGCTATGAGCGAATGGGACCAGGTCATCGAGGACACCACCGCCGCCATCAGCATGGACCCCGAATACGTCAAGGCCATTAACCGCCGTGCCACTGCCTACGAGCACCAGAAGAAGTACTCCGAGGCCCTCCTCGATTTTACCGCCTCATGCATCATCGACAACTTTAAGAGTGAATCAACCGCACAAGCTGTCGAGCGATTGCTGAAGACCTTTGCTGAGCAGAAGGCCAAGGAAATGATGGCTAACCGCCCGCCCAAGCTGCCCAGCCCCATTTTTGTTGGCAACTATCTCCAGAGTTTCCGACCCAAGCCCCGCCCCGAGGGCCTTGAGGACTCCGTCGAGCTAGACGCCGAAACCGGCAAGGGTCAGATGCAGCTTGGTCTCCAGTCGCTGGAGAAGAAGACCGGCGATGGCTACGAGGAGGCTCGACAGGCTTTCGAGAAGGCCCTCGAGCTTGGAGACCTTGACGACTACGAGGCTCTGGCTTACAATATGAGGGGTACTTTCCGAACCCTGCTTGGCAACCACGCCGATGCCACCAAGGATTTCGACAAGAGCATCGAGCTCGACCCCTCCATGACCCAGAGCTATATCAAGCGTGCCAGCATCAGCCTCGAGCTTGGCGAACCTGACAAGGCCGAGGAGGAGTTTGCCAAGGCCCTGGAGCAGGACAGCAATGACCCCGACGTCTACTACCACCGAGCCCAGGCCCACTTCATCAAGGGCGATCTTGCTGATGCTCAGAAGGACTACCAGAAGTCGATTGACCTGGACAAGGACTTCATCTTCTCACACATTCAGCTTGGTGTCACCCAGTACAAGATGGGATCCATTGCCTCCTCCATGGCCACTTTCCGACGATGCATCAAGAACTTCCCCACTGTCCCAGACGTCTACAATTACTACGGCGAGCTCCTGCTCGACCAGGGTAACTTCTCCGAGGCCATTGAGAAGTTCGATACCGCCATGGAGATGGAGAAGCAGACCAAGCCCATGTCCATGAACGTGCTGCCACTGATCAACAAGGCTCTTGCCCTGTTCCAGTGGAAGCAAGACTTCAAGGAGGCTGAGAAGCTTTGCCAGAAAGCTCTTATTAGTAGGTCCACAAATTATCTTGCGCACCCACCCTGCCGCTAACTGTTCATTCTAGTTGACCCCGAGTGTGACATCGCTGTTGCTACCATGGCCCAGCTTCTCCTCCAGCAGAACAACGTCCCTGCTGCCCTCAAGTACTTCGAGCGTGCCGCGGAGCTTGCCCGCACCGAAGGCGAGATTGTCAACGCCCTATCATATGCCGAGGCGACCCGAACACAAGTGCAAGTGACGGAAAAGTACCCCAAGCTCGCCGCCAAGCTGGCTGGAGGTGCTGGAGGCGGCCTGCGCATGGGACCTTAATTACGTTGTATACGAAATAAAGAAGACGACTCGGAAGGGGAATGGGAAACACAGGTGGGCGTGTAAAATGTACGAATCTGGAGAAAGAGAGTGCGGGGAATATTGGATGGGTTGCGAATTATTTGCTCGTCGCCACCCTCCCGCGAGCCCGTCCGGCGAAAGCCCTTGTCTCACAGGGAAGTGAGGCCCAATGCTTTTGGAGTCGGGGGAACTGTAATGCACAATTGAGAAACCCTGTTGAACACTGTATATAATAATTGTTTCCCCTCATTCGTTTCCGACATGACAAGGGCACCTAAAGCTGCGGTTGCAGCGCTGTTGCGCAGACATGTTGGGACAGGTCGCGCGAGAGTGGGTTGGGAGGGCAAAAAAGTAATGAGTTTTGATTGAATCGTTTTTGTATTTGCAGGCTCGCATGTGTCCTTCCACGCCACTGACTACGTCTAGCTAAGGTGCTTTTATAGCTGTGGAAACATGACGATCCCCAAGCTCACCTCAAGCGGATATTATATCTCCTACTGCTTAGGACCCATCTCCAATGCCATTCAATCTCCTCCCTTTCCGTCTCCCCTGTTCTGGATGGCCAGTAGATACAACTCCTCCAGAGCCAACTGCTGCTTTGCCCGCCCAGCCCCAAGCACAGGGCGAAAGGTATTCCTCCAGGACAAGCAAAATGGCGGGCATGGGCGGGGGATAACAGGCTACTAGAAAAAAAAAGCAAAACCCATCTGATATCAAAACAAAAACAAAAACAAAAAAAAAACCCTTCATCATAACCCTTTTTCATGAAATTCTTTATTTCCTCCATCAACTTTCCCCTCCAATCCGGAAAAACGAGCTCCTCAGCGTTTGGACGCTTCGAGAAGTAGAGAATTAAGTAATAGTGTATACGGGAGTTGTTGTATACGCTCGGCGAGGTTGCAATAGCGACAACAATGACGATAATAATCGGCGGACGGCGGAAAAAAACTTCCAGAATCTATCAGGCAACATATAAACAATGCGGCATCACGACGATGGCGAAGATGACGGCCGACCAGGTTTCTATTTGGTCAAGGCGACACCGAGACCAACACCGAGGGCGATGGTCAGGACGATGAGGAAGACGACGAGCGCGCACCACCACTTGAGCTTGCGGCGGCGACGGGCATGCTCATTGGCGACCTTGACCTGCTCATTACCCTTTTCCATGTTCTCTACGGTGTTGATTGCATTGTTCTCAGCGGCCTCAATGACAGGCTCTTGTTGCTCGACGATAGCGGCAAGCTCTTGGTAGAGGATGGCGAGCTCGGAGAGAGTCTGCTCAATGCGCTGCAACTCGCTGTGGCGGGCGCGCACGTTGCCAAGGACGGAGCTGGCATGTCCGGTGCGGTTGGTCCGGAGCTGGTTGGGGCAAAGTTCACGTCAGCTACCATGTTCTGACACGGGGATCCGGGGTTTGGCGGGAGCAGGGTGAGAAACGCATTAAAAAGAAGAAGAAAAAAACACAACAAAAAGATACTTACAGCAGTTTGGAAAACACCCTCATTGCCCCAATCGGCCTCGGCGGCCTGCTGGACCTCCTCCTCCGAGGCATCCGGGTTCACGATGCGGTACTGGCGGGCAATCTGGTCACGGTAGCGCTGTCGGTAATCGCGCTCAATGCTTTGGTACTTGTCGAGCTCCGACTTGAAGAAGGTCTTGAGGGACTGGAGCTGGGTGTTCTTGGTGTTGCGGGAAGTGTCGGTTGTCTTGGCGAGGTCGCGTTCAAGGCCCTTGATGCCGTCCTTGATGGCCGTGTTGCGGATCTGGGTCTGGGAGACGTACTGCTCGAGCTGGTCCTTGGCGGCGCCGTCGGTGCTGCCCAGAGTGCGCTGATGGAGCTGGCCGATGAAGTCAATGTCGGCGGTGAGTGACTTGATGTCGTTGCGCAGGCTCTGGACTTGGTTCAGGAACTCGGTTTGCGAAAGGGCGGCCGAAGGCGCCTGTTGGTTGTAGTCCTGCATCTCATACTGGTCGTTCTGCTCCTGTGCGTAGGGGTTGGCTTGCTAAATTTCGGCATCCGTTAGCCTCGCGGCGCGTCGGAAAACATGGGAGGAGACTGTACCTGTCCGTAGCCGCCGCCATAGTTGGCTTCCTGAGGAGGGCCCTCCTGGTAAGGATTCTGGTTATACTGGCCGTAGGACATTGTGGAGGTTGATGACCGGGAAGGCTAGTAACGGGGTTTAATGGAGGGAGGAGAGGAGGATGATGTAAAAAGGAGGAGCTCGGAGGACGAGAAGAGCCAGGAGTGAGAGTGGGCGGTTAGCTGCAATGGCGCAGCATCCAGGGAAAAACACAGCGGTTGGTGGAGAGAGCGGGTGGACGGGGTGGTGGATCGGACGACTTGGATGACCCAGCGAAGGATTAATTAAAGGCAGGGCCGGGGGAAGGGTTTTACGTCACTGCAGAGAGTGCGCCTGACGGGGGGGAGTTGTAGTGGACGTGGGCGTGGTAGCGTCAGAGATTAGGGGACGAGGGGCACCGTTTTCCCCCCTTGTACCGCGGTTACAGGGCGCTCAGTGGCGGCGAGCGGGCGGCGGGATGGCGGAGGGGCCAGCAAACATAAACTAAAAACAAAAGCCAAAAAAAAAACACGAACAAACCCGTCCGTGCTGAGTTCTGGAAACAAGACAAACAATTTCGTCAGCGGTGGATTGATAGTGTGAGAGACAAACGGGACGGCTTGGCAGGGCTGAGACAGGGTCCTGGAAAAACAAACAATGGCATCGGACGAGACAGTTATGATGAGAAAAAAGGCGGCATGTACCAAATGACAATGGACGGCACACGGCTTATGAAGCAAATGCAATGCAATCCATCCTCCACAGGTACAAGGCTGCCACCTAATTAATTAGGTTGCTGACCTGCCTCAAGGTACCGCACTAAAAACCCCGTCCCCGTCGGACTTGACAGGTGCTCGGCACATTCGGGTGTTAACGTTCGCACTTAGCCCCCCACCTCGTCGCCGCCGCCCTGCTACTGCGCAGCGCTAAAGAACCGCCCTCGCAAATCGCCTGGGAGGCAGGGATACGCCCAGGTGGCGACTACTGTGAACTGGGGCTTCTCGCTCCAAAAATAAGCACCACCTCGCCTTGCTTGCCCACTTGGTAGTGGGCACAAGTCCGCCCTTCTGCCGCAACAAGAATCGGATGCAAAGGCTCCTGGGAGCTGTTCCGGTGTGAGCAGACGGGCTGACTAGTGAGCGCAGTGCGGTGAGTGTCTCTGCATCTACCTATTCGTCACCCACTGGGGCTGTGACTGCGCCGACCCGACCTGCGTGTGGTGCAGGAGTAGCACGCGCCTCGCTCGGGAGCTAACGCCTCAAGTGTGGCAGCAGACCCAATTCCTTGCTGCTGGTTGTCGTGTTTCTGCCTCGAAGGTTGCACTCTGGAAGCAATAGACGGCGCCAGAGTCTCTCATCAGCCACCATGATACATCATCACACCCCGCTGCCGTGATTGACGTCTCCACAGGCTCCTAGGCTTGCTCTCACTACAATGGAAAGATTTCGTGGCCATTGTCGGTTTTTGTTTTGTTTTGTTTTGTTTTGGGGGGGGGCCGGCTCCGCATCCAGGCCTGGGTTCCGGAGCCAATCTTCACTCTGTTCCCACCCCCACAGCCAACACTACCTCGGGTTGCAAGAATATCATTCCTCTCCGCGATTGATGACATGGGCTTATCAGGTGCTTCTCGTCAAATTACCTCGACCAAGCCGCAAGGCAGGCCCGATTCAAGGCTGCAGAATTTGTCCCTTGCCCTTGTTTTTGGTCAGCCTGTGTAACCCCAACCGATCAGCCGTGCCGTCATTCAACCACGACTGACCATTTTTTCATAGTATATTGAGATTGAGACATGTTGAGGACGTGATATAGGCGGATACTTCATCCCACCTGGTTGCCTCTAGTTAAGTAGATTTGATTGCCTTGGTTCCACAGCAAAGTTTTACGTCGATCATTCCGACCATCTGGTCGGTGCTTTCTCAACCGATGCACGTGGCCTGGACTTCAATATATCACGACTGAAGTCACCCATTCGGAGCAGGGGCAAAGTAATTTTGCGGAGCCTTGAGAATTTACAATTTATAAGATATTGAAATGTATAGATTATGGAAGGAAGATGCGTGAAAGTATCAACACTAATTTCGGTTCTAGTAGTTTTGCAGAAAGCGCCAAACTACCCATGTGGCGACCGTTACTCAGGTCCCATTTGTACAAGATTGGATCGAAACGATTGCCTACAGCCACCTCACACCATGGTTTCTTCCGTTTTAAAATCACATGGCCCATTGCCCATCCGTCACCATGACTCATTGGTGCCAATACTGATATCCGCCACCATGAACCAATCACTTTTCACCCATTCAGCCCAACCGTCTATTGGCATACTTTGTTGTCTTCCTGGTTCCACAGTCACCACTAGCATCAAATCAAAGCCATGAATCCCTATGCATCCAAAAACTCCAAACTCCCGATATCTTTTCTCCTTTTTAGGTCTGCCGCATAGGATCTCGCTTCCACCCCGACATTAGCCTGCTGCCCGGCATGTCATCATTGAGCCGGCAGGTTTTGAAACCCCCCCCCCCCCCAAAAAAAAAAAAATTTAAATTTTTTATTAAATGAGAATTGATATTTGCCGTAATAGCTTTTGATATTTACTGCAATAATATTATGTAATACTAAAAATTCCCTTTGGAAATAATTTTCTTTCCTTTTCTTCTCTTTTTTATATATATATCATATATAAATTATAGTATACCCCAAATTATACCCAAATATACAAAAAATATAGCTTAATTAAAGTAAAAGTTGATTTTTATTATAATTAAATATTATAAATAACTATAAAAAGTGCTAATTTTAAGCAATTTAAATTGCTATAGCTATAATATACTCCTCTGATCTAGGTATTACTAATATATTATTCCTTAATAAGGTTGCTGCTGCCTTACCTCCTTAAGCTTATTGGGCCCTTATTTTAACTTAGGTTATATTTATAGGTATATTTAATTTAGTGGCTAATGTTACTTAAGTGTAAGGCAAGGCCCTTAGCGCTACCTATATCTTGAGCTCTAATTATAAGAAAATTTGCTAGGCACTTGCCCTTGTAGCTGGCTATGTGCAGCGGGGACTTAGCTTTGCTAGGGGGGGGGTTAGGATTAGGATTGCTATAAGGCTTATATTTAAAGCTAAACTTAAGGCCGGGGTTGAGGTTAGGGTCGATATAAGCTACTATTACTATTGCCCAGTAGCCTTAAGTTATATAGGGACCTTCTACTTACTATTTATAGCCTTTTGCGGCCAGCTACAAAGGTTCTTGATAATATTAAGGTTATAGATAAGAAGGAGTAGTTACTTAAGGTCCTATAAGGTAGAAATTAGTATATTTTCCTAGTAAAAATATATATATCCTTACCAATAGCTTTCTTAACTACTAATATAGGTGGCAGAGGTCCTTTGTAAGTAGCTATTTAGCCTATAATTAGTATAGAATTTAGTGGCTATAAGGTAAGGTATATTGCTGTAGAAAGGATCCCTTATAAGGATATAAGGTTAGGTTTTCTAGGTTAGCCTTAATAGCTATAGTTATATAATGAAACTGCTTTGTAATAAGGTTAATAGTAAAATAGGATATTTATAAGGGAAGGTCACCAAGCTATTTCTAACTAATATATTTAATGTGCTATCTTATCTTCTAATTAGTGGTCTTTTGGATATAATCCTATTCCTTTTTTTTGAGTATTACTATAAGAGCTATATAAAGGTGCAAGAGGTTGCTTGTACTAATTAGGAGAAAGCTTTTAATATCCTTATAAGCAGTTTCTATTAAGCTATTAATATATTAGCTAAAGTTATAGTATAACTAGATATAATAATAAGCTTATTAGGCTTACTAAGGTATATATTCCTTTAAGATATATATAAGAATATGATTTTGGCGTATTCTATATACCAAAAGTATCTCTCCCTATTAACCCTTAAAATCTTCTTTATTATTAGTATAAATAATATATTTTTAGGCCTTAAATATACCTTTGGGCAAATATTAAAGTAGTATAGGCTTAAGGTTTAACCCCTAAATATTTACCTCTCTTAAGTCTGCCTTTGCTTAGGCTGCCTTGTAAGTATATATATTGAGAAGTATATTTTAGTTAGTCTAAGGCTTATTATTACTTTTGGTATTATTTTTGGTATTACTATTAATCCAGGGATTCTGCTATTAAGAGATGATCTTACTTTTAATATTGGTATTAATATAATAAATATAAAATTATTATTAAGTATAAGGAAATATAATCTTAAGGGTATTTTTAAGGGTAGATTCTTTATTAGTAATAAAAATAGTAGGTAAGGGGATATAGAGTATAAGTTAAATATAGCTAAGCTATTTATAGAGCTAGGAATAGCCCTTTTTTTGCTTATTATTAATAAGGCTAAAGCTAAAATTAATAATTAATTTTTAATTGATAATACCTATAACCTAAAAAAGATATATATTAAACCGGTTAATTTTATATATATTATTAAGTCCTAATACTTCTAGAAATTGCCTTTATATCTATTTATACTAAGGATAGGTCTAAAATATTATCTTAACTTTATTGCCCTTACTATAGTAAATAATATATAGAATATAATTATCTTAGAGGTATTTTATTTATACTTAGGTAGCTATAAAGCTAAGTAGGCTCTCCTAATAAAGCTTTTAGTAATTATTATATATATTCTTAGTATTAAAATATAATAGTTCTAATACTATTAATTAAAAGGTATTACCTATTTCTTATAGAGGTATTATTAGGTTATTAAAAAATTATTAGTAATATACCCTTTATTAAGCAAAAGTCTATTTATAATAAATAATATATACTAATAGGTCTTCTAAGGGCTTATAATTATAATAACCTTTAATAATCTTATAGGTCTAAAATCCTCCTAAAGCTTATAATATTTTTACTATTATTTTAAAGGGGTAATTAGTTTTATTAGTAGTAATTTTTCTTATGCCCTAACTTATAGTTAGCTTTACTTATCCCTTATTATAGGTTAAAGTATAATAAATATAAATTAATATATTATTAATATTCCTTTTTAGATTAAAATCTCTTTTAATAAGGATAATATTATTATAATAATAAAATACTTAAAGAAAAAGGTAAAGTTCCTTAAAAAAGGTAAATTTAGGTAATAAAAGCAGATTAGAAATAATAAGTATATTATTTACTTTAAATAAAATATTATTAAGATTAGAAATAAAGGAAATTTAATCTAGGTAATTATTAGGATCAAAGGATCCAAGAAAATCATTAAAATTAATATCTAAGTTATTTATAATAATATTATTATAAGAGGAGGAAGCTAGGTAGTATGTGTTAATAAAAAGGGGAAGTTAAATTATAGGGGCAAAAGTTATAGTAGATTTCCGCTGGGTTAATAATTTTCCGGTCTAAAAGTGGGGTTGTTGCGGTAAATATCAAAAGCTGTTGCGGCAAATATCAATTCTCTATTAAATTTAAAAAGTTAAAAGGTAAATAAATTCTCGCTGTCCGTGGAACCTGCTGTTGGTCTCGCACGTGATGCGGCTGATCGTCCTCCATACCGGATCTGTCTTGAGCTGGACGATATGTTGCCAGAGCTGCACTCAACGACTCAGCAGGCCAATGAACAGTGGGTTGTGTGGAAACCCATGTACAGCCAACTCAAAGGTAAGTTTTCTTCTTGGCAGTTCGTTTATATTGCGATAAATGCCATTCAACATCACTATATTTGTTCTCCAGAGTGCCGCTTCGGATCTTAAACATTCGCATCGTCATTCGTGGACCAACCTCTGATAATGACGCTAGCATATGAAGTTTTGACAAAAACATTATGGCGAACCTCAATGCTATCCTCTAGGTTGGAAAACGTTACAAATCTACTGCCAACCTTGTGTTGCCCGTAATGACTTCCCTGGGTGGGAAGAGGTGTTTCAGCACCTTTACAACTCGCTCTCCTAGCCTGGTGGAAAGCCCGTTGAAGATGAGATGAGGGTATGATTCGCTATCCGTTCCTCTGACGCTCCCTTGGATGGAGTGGCGAAGAACAACGTTGTGCAGAGAAAACGAGACAGTAGGGCCGTGAGGAAAGTGTGACACAGTGAGGGTGATGGGAACATCACGGTGGTCTTGGAGAAGGGCCATAACTGAGAGGTTAGCAGACTTCGCACCACCCACAAGATCTGGGAGGATCAGGTTTCCTCAGTTGAGGCGAATAACAGTGGGGAGCAGTAGCCTGATTTCCTTGGCGAACGATGCCAATCTCGCAGAAGGATCGCAGGACGTGGTCGAGAACTCGGGGGTCAACAATGCCGGATAGCTGGCTGTATTCATCGTCCAGGTCTAGTTCCTCATTGGTGGTAAGATCAGGGCGTGATTCGTCGTATTGGTATGTACGACGAAGTGACACGTTTGCTATGTTGGGGTCCAATGGCTTGCCGGATGCCAATGATGCTCGCATTTTGGCTTTTTTCTCACTGATCTCCGCATCCTTAAGCAATAGCGCCCACCTATGAATATAGTGCGTTGGCGCGCTTGTATAAAGGTTAGCAAATAGAGCCGCCAGTTTGTCGAGGATGTTGCTGTCAGCAGTCTCATGGAGCTGGAGGGTATCCGGTTCGTAGACCCATGCGGATTTCGCAATACATCTGTGTCCATTATAGACTCACAATCATGATTACTGTAGACAGGCTGCCCGCTTGAAAGAGTAAACCTGTGTAGTCCTCACTATGGTGGCAGTTTTTGGCGGAGTAGAAAAGGTTCCCTTATCAGTAGTTTTGCCGATGTTCAGACGTCTATCGATTGCGCCGCCGCCTATCACGTGGGCGCAAAATGTCCCACCAAACTCCGCCGTCAGAGGGCCCTCTCTTCACCCTTCGAGATAATAAATCCGGACCAGAAAATCAAAATCCTCCCCCCCACGCCCGAGCTGTGAGAACGAAGAGGACCTGATACGTGTTCTCGTTTGCCTTGATTTTTCTAGCGGCTTGTCACGCTCTCTCCCCAGCACTACCTTCTTCGCGATGATGTGAGCCTTACCAGCGACTTGCAACACTCAATCTCTTTCCCAATTCGACCCGAGTCGCCTCAAGGCTTCACCGGGCACATTCAGAAAGATTAACCTGTAGGTGAGTCGCACCGGCTTTTGTCGCACCTTAGGACATTAATTTTCGCCTGTCCTCACCCGCACACGTCACCGCCACCCTAGCGCGGGGCATACATGTTCTGATAGCTCTCGCAGGAAAACCCTACCAGCCGACGTGAATTTAAACATATTATCATCATGGAGGGCGCCTTTACCCATGTCGGCAATCACTTGATTTCCGATTCTGCCGCAGCCATCAAGGCCGGCGCCGATGACCTATCTGCGATCGACCCCGACGAAAGCTTGCTTTACGGCAAATACCCCGACCGAAGCGGTCGCCGCCGGGCTGATGACGATGACAACCAAACCGAAGCATACGAGGAGGATGACAATGATAGTTTGAACAGTGCAGCAGTAGATGGCATGAGTGGACTGAAGTTGAAGGGGCCGGACGAGGAGAAAGAGCTTCCAGCTCATGCTTGCGCGTACTGCGGAATCCATTCCCCAGGTTGTGTCGTGAAGTGCCTCACCTGCAACAAGTGGTTTTGCAGCGCTCGTGGTAATGGAACCTCAACTCACATTGTAAACCATCTTGTCAGGGCTCGGCACAAGGAAGTCCAACTCCACCCAGAATCTACCCTCGGCGACACGGTGCTCGAATGCTATAACTGCGGTACAAAGAACGCATTCCTCCTTGGATTTATCCCCGCAAAGTCGGACACCGTTGTCGTTCTTCTGTGTCGACAGCCATGCGCAGCAAACTCGTCGAACAAGGATATGAATTGGGACACATCGAGGTGGCAACCTCTGATCGAAGAACGTGCCTTTTTGCCTTGGCTCGTGGCTACTCCTTCTGATGCCGAACAACTCCGCGCTCGTCATCTGACCCCGAACATGATTGCGAAGTTGGAAGAGATGTGGAAAATTGAGCCAAAGGCAACTGTTGTCGATTTAGAAAAGGCCTCGAACATCGATGACGATCCTAACCCTGTTTTGCTACAATATGACGACCCCTATCACTACCAGAACATTTTTGGGCCCTTGGTGAAGATGGAATCAGATTACGACAAGAAACTCAAGGAGGCACAGTCTGAAGATGGACTTACTGTGAAATGGGATTACGGTTTGAACAACAAGCACCTTGTTAGTTTCAACCTGCATAAGATTGAATCTGGAGATGTTAAGCTCGCCGTGGGTGATGAAATGCGACTTCGATACAAAGGCGAGCTTCGGGCTCCTTGGGAGGGCGTTGGATATGTCATTAAAATCCCAAATAACCAGTCCGACGAAGTTACTCTGGAGTTGCGCAAGACCGGAAACGAAAAGTTGGTCCCCACAGACCTCTCGCACAACTTTTCAGCCGACTACGTGTGGAAGGCCACATCCTATGATAGAATGCAGCTCGCCATGAAAACTTTCGCTGTCGACGACATGAGTGTTTCTGGATACATTTTCCACACCCTGCTGGGCCATGAGGTCCAACTGCAGCCTATGAAGACGAACCTCCCTAAGAAGTGGTCTGTCCCAGGTCTTCCTGATCTCAACCCCAGCCAGGTTGGTGCTATCAAAGCTGTTCTCCAAAAGCCCCTCAGTCTTATTCAGGGGCCTCCCGGAACCGGAAAAACGGTTACTTCTGCTACAATCATTTATCACCTCACCAAGATGAGCGGAAACCAGGTCCTGGTTTGCGCCCCATCCAACGTTGCTGTGGATCAGCTGTGCGAGCGTGTCCATCGAACTGGCCTGAAGGTTGTTCGTCTGACGGCTAAATCGCGTGAGGATGTGGAGTCTTCCGTTAGCTTCCTTGCGCTCCATGAGCAGGTTCGTATGTCTGAGCACAATAGCGAGCTTGTAAAGCTTTCTCAGTTGAAAAACGAGCTGGGCGAGTTGTCAAGCCAGGACGAGAAGAAGTTCAAGCAACTAACTAAGGTCGCCGAGCGAGATATCCTCAACAATGCCGATGTCGTTTGTTGTACCTGTGTTGGTGCAGGTGATCCTCGTCTGTCAAAGATAAAGTTCCGCAACGTGTTGATTGATGAGTCAACCCAGTCGGCTGAGCCTGAATGCATGATTCCTCTCGTTCTTGGATGTAAGCAGGTTGTTCTGGTTGGTGATCACAAGCAGCTTGGCCCCGTCATCATGAACAAGAAGGCGGCCAAGGCAGGTCTCAACCAATCACTGTTTGAGCGTCTCGTGAACCTTAAGCTCTCTCCAATCCGACTCAACATTCAGTACCGCATGCATCCTTGTCTCTCGGAGTTCCCCTCGAATATGTTCTACGAAGGGACTCTACAGAATGGTGTCACGCATGAGAATCGATTGCGCAAGGACGTGGACTTCCCTTGGCCAGTGGCCGAGATGCCTATGATGTTCTGGTCTAACCTTGGACACGAGGAAATCTCAGCATCGGGAACTTCATACCTTAACCGGACCGAAGCCTCCAACGTTGAAAAAGCCGTGACCAGGTTCTTCAAGGCTGGCGTTAAGGCTGCGGATATTGGTGTAATTACGCCGTATGAGGGTCAGCGAAGCTACATTGTGACTACGATGCAGAATTCGGGAACATATAAAAAGGAATTCTACAAGGAAGTGGAGGTTGCCTCAGTTGATGCCTTCCAGGGACGTGAGAAGGATTTTATTGTCCTTTCTTGCGTTCGATCCAACGATAACCAAGGCATCGGATTCTTGTCTGACCCTCGTCGTCTCAACGTCGCTTTGACTCGTGCGAAATACGGTTTGGTCATTCTTGGAAATCCCAAGGTGCTGTCCAAGCATGAGCTGTGGCACAACCTGCTTGTTCACTTCAAGGATCGCAAGTGTTTTGTTGAAGGACCCCTCACGAACCTCCAGGCATGCCTGTTGCAGTTTAGCCGTCCCAAGGTTAGCTACCGCCAAAAGAACAACAACAACAATAACGGCAACAACAACCAGCAACAGCAGCAGCAGCAGCAACAGCAACAGCAGCAGCAACAGCAACAGCAACAGCAGCAGCAACAGCAGCAGCAGCAACAACAACATCAGCAACATCAGTTCGGCGCCAGCAACAATTTCCCCAACGGCCGCTTCAATCCACCTCCTTCAGGCCGAGACTTTGATTTGGGTTCCATGGTTTCATACATCCCTGACGATGTGTCTTCGATTCACGGCTCCGCATTTGGAGGTGCATCTCTTAATAGTGCCTTCCCCCCTATGTTTTCGAGCTTCACCCCTGATCAGTGGCCTGGTTTGCCTGGAGTTGCTGCCCCGGGGCGAGGTACCAAGAACCGTGGTCGAACCACGGAGAGCATTGCTGGAGAAAGCGTCGCAAACTCTGAATTCACCGATACATCTGCTAGCGTCATTGGTGGCAAGGGCGTTGGACAAGGCGGCGTTAGTCTTGGGGCTGGGCTTCACGATGCCGTGACGGGAATGCGGCCCATCTCTTACAGCCAGAGCGACCGGCTCAAGCAGTATGTGGAGAGCAGCGGCCGGATTGCGCCCGGCCAGGGATATGGCCGACGGTTCGACGACGACGAGAAGAGCGTCAGCACGGCCTTTCACAGCCAGATCGGCGGAGGATATGACTGAATGACGACGTGAGCGCTACGAGTAGGCGATGATACAAAATTTTGCATCCTACGGGCTTTTCAGCAGAACTTGCTCCCCCGCCGGACCACCACGCGGGGCCGGCAAGTGATCTGTTGTCCCCCAAGCGTCTTGTGGTCAAGGCCAACGCGGCAAAGACAGACAGACAGACTGACCCGCGCAGACCGTCACATGTCTGACGATTCTGGACGCCGCCTGACGGGAAAGGACCGGACAGGAGATGTCAGTGTCGGGTCTCAGCAACTCGACGCACGACGGCCATCGGGGTCGTATCGACCCGTCCGATGCAGATTGTCTTGATATTCACAGCATTGCAGTAGCTAGGAGGAAAGGGAGAGAGAGAGAAGTGGTTGCGATGGCCCGAAGATGCGACGGCGAAAGACGGCAATGACGACAATCCCATCCCTTTGGGGGAGGTGGTCGAGGGTGGTGCTGGCGGAGTCGCAACACACAAAAGATTCGCAGGCGGCGGACAGCAAACGCTTCCTCTCGGACTTTCAGATGAAGGTGCATTTACAACTCGCAATGGTTTTTTTTTGTTCTTTGTAATCCGACCATAGTCATTCATTTATTAGTTGAACCGCAAAACAAGCTTGAGTCATTCGTTACAATTTCTGAAGGTTGTTTGACTGTCGTGATCTGTGAGGCAGAATGTCCCTGGACATGTAGTGGTGGTGAGGCGCAAAAGGAGAGCAGAGTGGCCCGGATGAAATACGAAGAAATTATGCTGGATTGGGTTTGGTGTTATTGAGTTTAATATAAGAAAGCGGGCTTTTTTGAGAAATAAGTTTTGGTTGTAAATGAGGGTTGTGTGGTTTTGGAAATACGTATGTCGGATGTGCAGTTACGCGTATTCATGCTAGTTGGTCCCTGAAAAGGGAGGGACGGCATCCTTGAATGATGTGTGTGTGTGTGTGTGTGTGTGTGTGGACAGGTTGACATGACGTCGTCGCGTCAGCGTTGCGTTGCGCTGCAGACTGTTCATGCATAGGATATGCGAAAATAAGATGAAGTGTCTAAGACTCTGTCAGCCGGGCAGCCACGGAATTGGAACTGTTAGACAGGCGAGATGTCTTGGCGAGTTGAGGCGAGCAGACAAGACGGAACTTCGGATACGTAGTTGAGTGTCTGTGCTTGGGTGCGCCGAGCCGGCATCGACGGAAGACAAGACATCTCCGCCCGGAGACTGCGGCAGGCCAATTATCGACGGCGACGACGCCCACTACCGCCAAGTGCCCGCCAACGCAGCATTTTCTGCCGGGGTTCCGAACGGGGGCGATGGTTCGCAGGGCCATTCCTAGGCAGGGGGGGCAAGACCAGAGAGACGGGGCGAGGCATGTAGGTAGGTTGTGCGTCTGGAGACGGCCAGTTGGTGGTGTGGCCCTCTGTATATTGAAATGATGCAGCGTAACTTAGATCGTATGCGAGCCTACGAGCGTGGTACTACCTTGAGCCGTAGCGGTTTAAACGGACGGCGTATGCGTGGTACGTGGTGCGTGGCTGCAGGGGCTGCCCTGCCCACAAGAGGACGCGTCCCAATGGGGCTTTCGCATCTATCGATCATGGCTGCCGCCTTCTCCACCCGCCCGCCAAGCCAAGCACCATGGGCCCCAGAGCAGCACATAAGCCAAGACGTTCCAAGATGGCCGAAGGCCGAAGTCGTCAAGGGAATGCCGGTTATGTCTTTTTATCCCTTCCTCCCCCCCCCCCCACCCCCCCCCCCCCCGCCCCTCCCCCCCCCCCCCCCCCCCCCCCTCTTTCTCCCCTCTTTTGCTGTGATGTTTTTGCTCTTCTGTTCTCCCTCTGCTTTGCCTTCATCTTCGTGGTCGTTGTCTGGGGCGGTCGCTCGGCTGCCAGCCGCACTGTTGTTTCGCTCTTACCTCCTGCTCCCTGCTCTTCCACGCACCCGTCTTTCTCTCTCTACCCTCTCTCTGTGGGTCGTCCTCGTGCCTGCACCGGGCACGGCTCGGAGC
>JAHVYB010000160.1:0-43842 GCA_020623695.1 Calonectria henricotiae
CCGCCCCCCCAACACTACTACTCTACCCGACAACTCGCCGCTCCCACACCCTCCCCAAATACTACAACTCGCTACAGTGGCAAAACAAATGACGAAAAAAATCCCACCAATGAACGGCCCACAAGGGTTAAAAAAATTCTCGTGGGCCTTCCCTAACTTTCCCACCCAAGGAGTGTCGGCTTGGGGGGTGCGGGGGGGGCTTTGGAAGGGGAAAAGCAAGATCAAGAAGAAGAAGAAGAAAAAACCCCCCCCCCCCCCCCCCAACAAAAAAAAAATCCCCCGAGAAGGACGGAGAGGAGAGAGGCTTCGTCTTCAGCAACCAAGCTCGCCTCACAATATATGAGGGTTTAGGCAGATATGTCATCATCAATCCCAACGTCTGAAGAGCCCAGGCAATCGTGACCTGGTTCCTTTGGCTCTCTTTGCGCCCTTCAACTTTCTCAGAATGCCCCAGCCCAACGTTATCGCCGCAGAAACGAATACGATGAGACTCCATATCATGCCGTAACGAAGTTTAAATTCTATGGTGCGAATGGATTTAGAAGGAAGGTCGCTGTTGGCTTCTCTCTCTCTCTCTTTTTAAAAATTTTAGTCGCCCATTCTGGTTTTTTTTATATTTTTTTTTTTTACGCCCGATGAAAGTAAAAATTCTAGTCGCCCTTGTACGAGGCAATCAGCGAGCTATACCATGCGAGCTAGTTATTGCAGGGGGCGGGGCGTAAGACGTGCTGCTGAAAATGAGGGGCATTAGGTAGGGCCAGTGCCTCGTCTTGGCTTAGTGGGATGAGATCGCCCATCAAGATGTGGGTATGCCTCTCCGCCCGGCTAGAATGCTAGAAGCCTTCAGTGCTTGCCCCTCTGAATTACAACTCCTCGCCTTCTGAAACTTCAGCGCCCTACAAAGCCGGGATGCAAGGAGCACATGATGGACATGAAACTTTGGCGCCAAAGTAACTGGAGCTCAGTGGCAATGAACACTGGTTGTGGCCGCTGCAAGCCGGGTCGTCCATCTGATGTAAAGCAATGGATGGTGATACAAACCCCAGGTGCAGATTACGAAAGGCAACAGCCATTCCATATACCCACCTCTAGTGCGCATGCGTCCATTACACAAAGGGAATATTGAAGGGTTGGGTCAATTGGTGCGGGCTTTTCGCGAGGTGATTGATACAGAGAAGAAGAAAAAAAGAGGAAGAAAAAAACTTGTCCATTCTCGCGGAGCGGGTTTCGTTTTGAAACTACATACATACATACACAGGGGACATGCGATTGTTGTCCCTCACGCGCCTCCCCTAAAGCCTTGTTCCAGAGCCAAACCCAAAAAAAAAACCCAAAAAAAAGAAACCGAACCGGCCCGGTCCATTCCGCCGTCACACAGCACCGAGAATGGGAAGTAGTCATGTGAGACATAAACACCCATTGCAAGGACATAAGGGGCGATAATTGATTGAAAGGTTCACAACCCGGCGAGTGGCATAAGCCGATTAGACTGGCAGAGGGATTGGGCGTATCTAGCGTGTAATACGTAGCAGGGCGGCATAATACGTAGTAAGTATCACAGCCGTGGCGCATTGGTGCCAAGATCAGTCTGGCTTCCCAATTTTGCACTTGACGCAGTAGGCGCCGGCACTAGGGTGGTGCGGACGAGGAGCAGGCTCGCTAAAAGTTGGGGCAGCTCCGCTATGCACACACCTGCAGTTCCCGGCTGGGGGTGGTGATGTGGTGCTGAGGCAATACGATAAGATTACCGAAAATATCATGGCCAGGGACAGACGTGTAGCAAAAGGTGGTTGGCTCTCGTCTAAGATCTGATAGCAACGGGCGGATACACACACGCCTCACCTCGCCCCGCACCTCACGGCACGTGCAAAGGAGGTGAGGCAGCAATGTGATAATACCATGTACTACCTGCCCATGCTTGGCTCGGCCGTTTGGGTGCCCGTGGGCGTGCCTGCTTGGGAGACGACAACTGGTTGAGCGAATATGTAACTGGTCCTTCAGTGAGACGCAGGCCCTGAATCCTGCTATTACGACACACTCCACTGTTGTGACCAGGTGAGGCCTCTGCCCCCCGGGGCTTTTTGTTCTTCTTTCCTTTGTTCTGCTCCGGCTCTGCCAATAATCGGTGCAAATCGAACGATCTAATCACGCACGGCCAAGCCCGGGGCTTCACGTCATGACAGGAGCCCTGCAGATCATGCATCTCGGCATAGCGATCTCGGCATTCTCGGTGCCAGCCTGTCAGGCTCCAGCTGCCTCCACGTGACGACTGGACACGAGGCCATATTCTTTCTTATAGTCGCCGTGGTCTAAGTAGCTTGCCGATCTCGCATAGTGGCAGAGGCTTTCTCCATCAGTACCTAGTTGTAGTAATAACTCGCCCGACTTCAACCCCATAATGTTTTCTGTTCCGGCAAGAAGGGCCAGCGTTGCCTGCGCCAGCGCTCTGCGCTCCCCGAGGACCATGGCCATTGCTAGCCAGGTTGCCAGACGCCAGTTTAATGCTACTTCCCGTGTGCGACAGGCTGCTGCCGCCGAGGCCGTGGCCCCTGCCGTTCACGATGCCTTCCAGCCTCAGCAGCAGCAGCAGCAGCGTCCGCAGCTCAACATTGCTGCCCGCCAACAGGAGCCTGAATACCACGAGGCCATCGCTAAAATCATGAAGATCCGCAAGCGCTACTTGACTGAGCGCCATGTCTTCGTCGAGAGTGCTGAGATGGTGCCCCTCCTCCGCGGCCTCGGTGCCACCGAGGAGGACTTCGTCAGACTCCAACAGGTCAGCAACCGCCTCTACAAGGACCCTACCCTGCCTTTCCGCCGCTCAAGAAACGGCCGCTTCTGCCTCGACATGGACACCAAGCAGCTCCGCCGCCTCGAGTTCCAGCCCTTTGCCCTCTCCGTCGAGGAGGACTTCAAGCGCTACGACTCGGGCCAGGTGCGCATCTTCGACGAGGTCGAGGACGAACTCCAGCTCAACACAGCCTTCCAGGCTCTGATGGTCTTCAAGGCTGCCGTCATCCACGGCGTCAAGACCTCCTCCCGCGACCTGCTCAACTATGAGATCAATAAGTGGGTGTGCACCCTGTTCAACCTCCGCACCGTCACCAACGCTCAGATTCTCGGCGAGCCTGCCTTGGAAGGCGTCCACAGCGATGGCGTCGACCACACCATGACCACCTACCTCGGCTGCAACAACATGCAGCCCAGGAGCGCCGTCACTTATATGCACGAGATGGATGAGCAGACTGGCGTCTCGGTCAATGAGACCAGTACAACCCTCATCCGCGCTCGCGCACACCACCGTCACTTCCTCGACACCTTGGTCATCATCGACCACGAGTACAAGCACAGCCTGTCCCCCGTCTATGCCATCGACCCTACTCGCGAGGCTACTCGCGACATGCTGATCTTCTTCACCCGTAAACCCGTTGTTGACGGTCACATCTCCAGCTCAATTGACTCTCTCAAGCCCCACAAGAGACTACCCATGGAGGTTCCCATCTTTGCTCCCGATCTGTGAGCGAGACCCCCTTTCCCTCGGTTTAAGGATATATATATATACATATATATATTGAGAAGAACGGTCGGGAGGCGGAACAAAGAGAGTAAAAACACTTGTCTGGCCTTGAGCGGGTGGGACAGTAAAGCTTTAAAGGTTGGGGAAGTCTGGTTTCTTTCCCTGAGATTCCACGCAAAGGGCCACCAAGACCATCCACCCTTGAGCTCTGATGATTAACGACATACAATACGATGGATTCTTGTCCTGTGCAAAAAGAAGCAAAAACAAGGGGTTTCAAGCTTTGCAGAGTCTTAAAATAAAAAGTCCTTAGTGTATTGAACATTTTTACATTAGTCTAAGCAACAAATTTTGGTTATAAAACTAATTTCTCATAACAACCTGGCATAGTGGTGTTTTTCTGTCATTTCATGTAAAGCTACCTTGGATTATCCTATGAGTGTTGACGGGTTGAAATTAGGATATCCTACAACCTCGACTTGACGGGCCTTCTGACTGCAACTCAAACCACGACGAAGGTTGCTGTTGAAAGATGCATAGGAAGCCGGAGACAAATCATAATTGTACTCTCGTCGCCTTGCTACATGACCCTGGCCATCCTTATCAAATAACTCGCCATCTCTCCTCCTAGTCACGGATAAAACTCAATCAAACCATGGTGCTGACATCGACATCAATTCCGAGGTGCACTTGATTTCCTGTAACACGGGAATTTGACCTTGATCCGGATTAAAAAGATCAGTTACCGCCGAGGCAAAAGATCAAGCAATGAATGCAGTTACCGCATTCCTTGGGTCCACTACATCTGATAATAGCACGTTGCCGCCCTTAGCACCTAGCTGACAAACACCCGTGTTACATTTCCTCTACATGATACCGACTTTTGTGCACACGACGAAATAAAAGCAATTGCAAATAAATCATCAACGCGTGTATAAAATTATGGCGCTGACTAAATTCTTTTTACCAGTCTAGCAGATTCTAGGATGATTAGTTAAGTCTACCATTCCCTTGATTCCCTGATTTACTAATGCAGCTCCAACTCCAACGAATATTCCGAGTTTCATTTAACTGTTGCCTTGACCAAGAAATTAGTTTTACAAAACCACATCTTCTTTATCTGAGTACCCTGTAGAATAATTGTCGTTTAGATGGGCATCATGTTGCAGGTGTCACATATGATGCGTTGGACATGTTTGGCCGGCTATCCGTATTGCATCATTTCGTATTTTAACTCGTCTCGCTTGTGGCAGAACAAATCGATGACATGGTTTAAATGCCGCTGCTCTATTGTTTTGGTCGTCTAACGTAGAATCACCCCTCTCCTTAACAGGGGCAGAATCCGACTGCTCCGATCGTTCATGGCGCGAGACATGTCATGCATAGTACTAGGGGAACTCCCTGATGGGAACACATGACGAAATTACTGTGCCAGTGTGTTGCGGAAAGGATGCTCCCCATTCCGATCCCTCACACTTGTCAATTTCGTACCACTTCAGGCTGGCACAGCCATTAGCCCCTCAATCGGTGCATGTTGCCTCGGGGAAAAGCCTGCAGTTTCCAAAAAATCCCTCAATCTTGCACGGAACTAACAGTGCATGCCAAGAAACTTTTGATGTTTTGACGGGAACCGTAAGCGAGCTGGATTGTGTCACGGCATTTGAATGCCCATGAGCAGGAGGCGCGAATGGACGATGACCTTATCATCTTGAGACGAGACAAACTACGAGATATGTCCAAGATGGTAAACAGCAAACTGTCTAGCAGAGATTTAATAACAAGAGAATATCTGATCGTCACGTTTTATGATCCACTGATACAGCCTATTACACGAAGCATGATAGATGTCACGTTCACTCGCTCAATAAGGATATTGCTCGACCCACTATTACTACAGCCTCGTCCCACACCGCTATTTGAACTCGCTCACAGCCAAACATGTCTATAAATACAAGAAAGAGGTTCTATGTCTTGGGCTCCGGTACTAGAATCGAGGTGGTTAGCACCAAGCAGCTGTAATTGTTTCACTGAATGTATCGAACCCTCTTCTTTAGTCGTTCCTCGCTGGCTTTGCAGTAGACTTTAATGGTGAACTTGCCTAATTCTCTACACGAAGGATATTTTGAAAAGTGAAAGACTCCACCATCACGAGCATCGCTGTATCCTATTACGACCAATAAGAAATGGTAGTGAAAAAAAAGAGGCTTCTAATCCATCTTTACCACGCAAATAAGGAACGCCCAAGAATTTGAAAATGAATTGCTTCGCTTGGTAGACAACCGATTTGAAAGACAAGCTAATTAGGTTCTGCCAATGAATGAAGTAGCTTGCAAGGAAAATCCGTATCTATTGTAAGGATCCGGACATCCTGTTTCGTCTAATAGCCCGTCAGCCAAAATATAAGTCAATAATCACAATGCTGGTGATTACCAATGCGGATAATATCTACTATCAACGGAAGCCCTGTACGCCTGTCACTATTGGGCTCAGGCCGTAACATCTATTTGCATATGGTAAAAGTACACCAACGACAATGGTCTACGGAACCTGGCCAACTCCAAAACTGATACGGTAGGGTCAGAACAGTAGGGTCTAAAAGATATGTAGTAGGAAGGTTGGTGTTCTATTGTCTATCTGCCCCAGTAAGGAGCCTATATAGGCTTCCCAGGGTGTCTAAGGCACACACTGACAGGGCTCTGTGTGTGTTGGCACTATTTCCGTATCAAAAATTCACGATCAAAGGCTGGGTCCCTTTAATAACACTATATGGGTAATGTATGCTAACAAGAAACCGACTGAAGTTGTTTAAATACCAATTCCATCTGCCTGCTAGCTACCCTTGTGGCCAGGGTCGAGCGCACTCCTAGGGATGCCTGGTTGGGTTCACCGCTTGTTTTCTTTTTACTAAACATAAGTATCATTGTTGTATTCTTTATGGAACTGGAAAATAAAGATGTAGGAAGGTATTATGTCCATTTGTTTCTTAAATTTTGGCTCTCCTTGGATAGGACAATGCAACTAATCATTGCAAGATTAATGATGGGACCAGATGAGTTTAATTGTGAGTCCAATGGAGAAGAATTAAAGACACCTGGAATATGTGTTTACTTTGAGCTTACCCCTTTGTATCATTCCAAAGATCTGTGTATATCGGGCATACATGTGCCGATTCTATCTTTATATGGAAACAAACGAGGCTATGGGCGACTTTGGGCTCTAGAAATATACGAGACTGACAGCCATGCTTTCCCTCGTCTGGCCCTCGGCGCTATCTTTGATGAATAGTAGATTTCTATGTTACTCTGTGGCTATGATGTGGGAGCATTCTCATGTTGACATTCTTTGATTACTTTCTACGATACCAGTGACTCGTGTCCATTTGACTTCACGTCCACTTGACCAAGGGATTCCCGGGAAACGTTTGCTTGAAGCCCGAATGCAACATAGATAGCTTAATTGGCACACATCTCCATGCATATCACGCGAAGAATATAATAATATATGGTATTTAAAGTCTATCTGAGCTAGAGGCTGATACTGAGCATCAAACTGATAGTAACACCATGACTTAGCATTACTAGGCTTCTGGCGTTGAACACTAAGCCAACATACAAGAAGGCAAAACTCCCATCAAACAGCTGATCATAACGTCAGATAGGTACTACAATTTCAAAATATCTTGACCGATAGAAAGGATAATGACGTCAAATTATGAAAGATTGATTACGACTGTGCTGCGATGGTCAATGGGGGCTATGGGGCATTTAGTCTGAGTGGTTAGCACATCGGCGATTAGGAGCTTCCAGCCGATTGACATGCCCGCAGGTGTCAAGCGGCAACAACTGTCACCACGTCATGAACAGCAATTAAAACTGAGAGCCACAATTATGGCGAAACTCAATGGCCTGATTAAGCAAACAATTCTCGGGGAAGGCAGTTTACTCACGTAATTCGGCTTCACGGCCAAACAGCTGTCAGGGGCAGAGAAGTAATTATTTAACATCCATCAAGAGCTCGAAGGTATTCGAGTTGCCTCACAAATGAAGAAGAGTTTTTTACGAAATCTTCTGGCTCTAGGGCAATCTCAGTGTGGACTTCTTTGTACCCGATCCAGCCCTCTTCATTTTTATAAAACAAATGACTCTTCTTGACCGACGGATGGCCATCGATTTATTTCCAGTCCTCACCAACGCAATAATAGGAACGACAGAATGAAAACCGAGCATTACAGAAATAAATGAGAAAGATTTAGCAATCTCATGAACAGTAGACTGCACAAAGAAGCCCCGCTAAATTTAGCCGCTAGTCCCTGTCTTTGAGCCTCCTGCTGAGGCTTGAGAACTGACATCCAAATCTATTCGTTCCAGGATCATCTGAAGGGAAATTACAAGATCCACACAGACGCGTCTTTAAAGTTTTGGGTGTCTGGCCTGCCCCAGCCAGACGTTCCAAAACCCGCGCTTTGGCCTATTTCTCACTTACGTCAGATATGATTTTTACGTAAGTGCAGGGGGTGTATACATGGATTGTGAACACCATCTCGCCTCTCCGTATCTTTGATCACCAATCTACTACCACTTACATCACAAAGTACGCGTCGGTATTCATAGTGATGCTCCATCTGGGGCCTCTGATAGCTAGATCAATCTTATGTTGGCCTACCGCGACGAGCCAACTGCAACAGCTATATAAAGTGCTAGCAAAGACAACAAGTGAAAGAGAAAAAACCCCCTGCATCTAATCTTTATGGCATGATAAAGCCACAGTTTTCCAACCCATTGCACTGGCAAGGGAAATCTGCAGGGCATGTATTATATAGTAAGTAATCAGGGTTTTGTTTCAGATTGCTGGCACCTTTGGTGCCTTAAACTTAGTACTAGTACAAGGTTTGTAGTCTCAGAGCTGTATGCTGTCAGGTGGGCTCACACGTGCTACGTAAGTGTGGTCAAGGGAGTACACAAGGCGGGATGGTCGGGGATCTATAATACACTGGATTGTAAGCACGGCCACACGTGTGCTCCTTGATGTCAATAAAAACATGGTACTGAGACCATCTCGAGTGACTTGTTTGTAGAGTTTTGTATGATCACAAAGCTGTTCGACTAAAACCTGGCACCATGACCTTCAAGCCCCCTTCCTACATCCCCCAGCTTCCGTTCTCACCACCGGAGACGCTGCCTGTGCACGAATTCTTGTTTGGCGACAGTGAAAAACTGGGGCGCCACCCCCTTGCCACTTCCAAGCCTCCATTCACATGTGGTATCTCCGGCAGGACTCATTCTGCGACCGAGGTGAAAGACCGCATTGAATTTTTGGCCCGTGCTCTTGCGAAGAGACTTGGATGGAAAGTCAGTGAGGGCAATGAGCTCGACAAGATTACTTGTATTTACAGTCTCAACACGGTATACACCAGCCCCCGACTTCATATATCATATAGCCAATGTGCTATGCTATGTGCTATGCTAACACAATCATCGTAGATTGATAACTTGACAACCGCCTGGGCTACTCAACGCATCAACGGCGTTTCCAACTCCATCAATGCGGCCTATTCGGTGCCCGAACTCACCCATCAATTGAAGAGAGTTGGCTGCAAGGCTTTGTTCACATGCTTGCCTCTTCTGAAGAAGGCTCTCGAGGCTGCTGCCGAGGCTGGCGTCCCCAGAGAGAATGTTTTCTTGCTGGAACTTCCCTCGAAGATTCTGGAAGGCGCTGCGAACCCTCCAGGTTTTCCAACCGTGGATCAGCTCATTCAGGAGGGTCGTCAGCTCCCCCCTCTGGAAGCACTGGCCTGGACCGAGGGCCAAGGTGCTCGCCAGACTGCTTTCCTCTGTTGTTCCAGTGGTACCTCTGGTCTCCCCGTATGTGTTCTCACTGGATTAAGGCCATGGAATAAGCGCTAACAAATGCCATTAGAAAAATGCAAAGGTGTCCCATAAGAATGTCATTGCCATGATTCTACAATGTTGTACTTCTGATGCAACCTATAAGAAGACTGGGCCAGAATTCGCCCTTGGGGTGCTTCCCACCAGCCACAACCTGGGTCTGATTGGAGTTTCCCAGGTTGGACTCTACAGAGGAGATGGCGTTGTCGTCTTGCCTCGATTCGATCTGGAAGAAACGCTGAAGACCATAAATGACTATTGCATTGGACGTCTTTGGTTGGTACGTATAGACTCGCATTGTCATTCTAAGCCGGTAGCTAATTTCTGGACAATAGGTTCCCCCGCTGATCGCCGCCATGATGAAGGCTCCTGCTCTAGTAGCCAAATACGATTTGAGCCACGTCAACGCCGCCGTCGTTGGCGCATCCAGTCTGTCAAAGGAGGTTGCAAATGCCTTTGACAAGCTCGTCTCTGGCTGCGACCTTATCCAGGGATATGGTTTAACCGAAACTACCGTTGCGGTCACTCTTGGAAACCCCATTGACCACATTTTCGGCACCTGCGGTCATCTTCTTCCAGGATGCGAGGGTCGTTTGATCGACGATGAGGGCCGTGAGATTACCGAGTATGGGAAACAGGGTGAACTACTCGTTCGTGCGCCCACCCTTTTCCTCGGATATCTTGACAATGACGCCGAGACGAAGGCCATGTACACTGAAGATGGCTGGATGAAAACAGGTGATTTGTCTGAATTCAGAAAAAGTCCGGCTGGCCACGACCATCTCTTCATCATTGACCGTATTAAGGAATTGATCAAAGTCAGAGTGAGTTTTATGTCCCATAAAAAGGCCGAGTCAGATACTAATTGATTGCAGGGTCTGCAAGTTTCTCCTGCAGAGTTGGAGCATTTCCTCCTACGACATCCGAAGGTTAGCGATGCCGCCGTTGTGCCAATTCCTGATGATACGGCAGGGGAACTTCCCGTAGCTTTTATTGTCAAGGCTCCGGCATTTAAGGGGGAAAATGACGCTGCCCTTAAAGAAGAGTTGAATGAGCATGTGAACAAGGAGTTTGCTCAACATAAGCGCCTTGCTGGTGGCATTGAATTTGTTGATGCCATTGCTAAGACAGCTGCTGGAAAGACGCAGCGTAAGGTGCTGAAGGAGTTGGCCAAGGCCCGCGCTGAGGAGAGGAGACGGCCGGCTGTTGGTGCTGTGGAAGTGTTCGACTTTTCATCGGACGAGGATGAGGATGATGAATAAATGAATATCATTGATTGCTATGGCTAGAATAATTGGTTCTGTTAGAAGAAATTTGGTTGGTGTATGGTTGCGAGGCCCCCCATTGATGGAAAGTTTCGGCTGATTCTACCATCGCCTGAAGGGGGTTATCAGATTTTGTATGAATAGAAATAAAAAAAACCATATTCTAGGATAGAGAGAGAATTTTGTGAAATTTATTGGTTTTGAAGTTTGTCTGTGTTTGCGAAACACTCGTATCAATAGGACTGAGTTAGCAATATACTCCCAGGCTAGTAACCCAAAGCAGAATACAATGAGATTGGACATCACACCTACTATTACTTTACATATTGTCGTTGAACAAGGCAATGCGCTTAGTATCTCGGCTACCATACACACGTTGAGCATGCCGCTAAACATGAAGTCTTCCTTTCTTGTCCTCATGAACTGAAATGACTTGAAACTTGCAATGGTGCCCAGAAATACCTTCTGCCTCACCCATTAAAAAAAAGTTGGAATGGAGAGAGTTTATACGCTACTATTGACGCCGCGAGGAAATTCCTCCCGCTATGGCCATTGAAGGTCTATTTATCCTGTATGGGTAAAAGTCTTAGGATTGACAATAAAGAGCATTGAGTAACACGGGGGTTTCCCTTCCTACAAACTAGATTTAACGCTATTGCAGTTATTAGACTTACTATCTGCATGCAAGACGAGTTTGAAAATCAATTTTCAAGATACATTCACAAATTCTCTCTCGTACGCAATTCTTATTTTGGGAAAAGCGGTATATTGTTCCTTAGTTCATGTACTTTTACTATGCTCCGGAACGGGACTGTGGGTAAGTCCCGGGGGTTCTTGATATAAACCAGCTAAGGTTATAACAGGGGTCTTTAGCAGCTGCTAGGGGGTTCTTTGGTGATAGTTTCATTGATGTCTAATCTTCTCTTCTAACCCCGCTTAGGCGGGGTTATGGTGTATCTACCTTGGCTAAGAGTCACGTGGAGAGCCACGTGACCGCCTTGTAGGGCGTTATTCCTTCAACTGTGCCAATGAACCAACAGGGACTTCTACTTGTGCTGTTGTTTCGGAATATTTCGAATGATAACCTATAGCTGCCGGGTCACTAACATCTGATTAACTGGTGAAAATGTGCATGTTTATTTTATCAGCAAGGCGCCTCACAACACACATGAAACTAGCAGGTCACTTTCAGCTCATATTTGTTAATCAAGTCTTCATGTATTAGACATGGGTCAACTAGTTGTAATGGAAATGAAAACTTTTGCATTTTGGTGATCTTGGAAACATCTGGGTTGAGTCGGCATGGCAACTGGTGTTTTGATGCTACAGTAATTGAATATCGAAGTCCTATTGCCGAAAGCTCAAATTCTATGTCCCAAGAAATATACCAACAAACCGTTAAACAAAAAGATGGAGGGGATGTCAGGGAGAATACCCTCATAACAAGGTGCGAAATGCATAACGACCCACAAAGAACGTCCTCCATGGTCAGACCTCGCACACAGAGTCCATTCAATGGAGGGAAAATATTTAGTCTTGACATAATACAGGAACTGCTTATTGTCGTGCCTAATTATTGGCCTCATGCCTTTGCTGTGTGGCGCCGACCCTGTTACAAAGAAAGTGACAGAGCAACGATTTTCACCCTTGGTGCCGTGCGGGCTGACGCTACGCAATGATTTAAAGCAATGTACAAAAGTTCAATTGGATGCTAGGTGGCTAATCGAGATTGCTGAATGCCGATATTTCGGAAGGAGAAAATCAAGGACACTTTCCGTTGATCAAATAGTAATCTCAGATTTTTGTTCCCAAGAACTACCAAATGTACTTCTCTTCTACTTTTGCATTATATTAAATAACACTCTGGTGCCTAGATGGAAAACAGATAAAAATACCCATTTCTTCCATCTACGTCGTTTGTCCGACTCTTCTGTACACAATAATAGGCTTACTGTCACTGTGTGATGCAATTGTGTGAACGGTATTTTTAACCTTTAACGCTTTAATACAAAGCTTTCCTATCCCAAACTTTGATCCCCCTTCCCCTCAAAGCCAATTTTCCTTCCCAGACCCTTCACATGTCGCCATTTTCCAGCCCGATTCCAACAGAAGCCCTAGGAATTAGCAGCGATGGTCCTCATCGCCGCCAACAGCTGGTTGATCCACAGCATATAGCTGTGCTGTGTTTCAGTGATCTTCATTCCCCCTATAAACCTGATACGAAAAGGGCTGCCTAGCCTAGGAACAAGGGCTCTAGCAGGCCTAGTCGTATACGTTGAAGCAGCCTGCCCAAGGGTGGGGATCAAATTGATGTATTGTGGATGCTTATTTCTAGCTAGTAGGGCTCTGCGAGCCCTTTGTTATACAGGAAATCCTAGTCTAGGTCGGGTGACAAGTCATGGGGCGTGTTTGCCCTCACCAGGCCGCTGATTCTCTCCAATCGGGTGGAGGATAAGGCATTAGAATTTAGTGACGGGGGCAGCAGCAGGTGTTACGGCCTGGGTCCAGCCGGGAACACCACAGGCCTCTTAGTAGCTGTTTTACGCACCGGTAACCACGAGCATTGTAGTTGTTGACTTATCTTTTGGTCTAACCGGCTAATCGACGTAATGGGAATTGCGGATCCTTACAGCAGGAGCGTTGGAGGGCATTTTGATGTGTGTATGTGTGTGGGAGAGAGATAGAGAAGGCTTAGTTGCGGTGATGATTTTTCTGACGTATGCTGCAGCTTGTTTGATTGTTGTGTTTATGGAAGAAAAAGGAGAGGAACACAAAGCTGGCTGGGGTAAGGCAGGAAGGTATTTTATATCGGTTGTTAGGATCAAGGTTTTCTAAGGAAAAAGGCATCAAGGTTATTTCTATTGGGATGCATAAGGCTATTGGAGATATATTGGATTTAAATGGCTATTGGGTATTGTAGCCCAACTGTCAACTTTGCTGTGTGAAACTTATATTGCGCTGGCTGGGGCCATGGTTTGGAAACCTCTGTGGGTTAAAGAACTGGACCTCTAAAGATCTCAAATAATGAGCTTACAGTACCAAATGAAAGAGAAGAGAGTGAAGCAGCAACTAGGCAGTTGAAACGATACAATATTTACTTAACATGTGCTTCTTGAACTTGCGAAGAATAGAGTGTAGAACAGCAATATTTTGTTATAAATTCAGTTATATCTAAGATATTGGATTCCATAGGAGCCTGGCGAGACCGACAACTGAAACTTTGAGAACAGCTTTTACGAGTACTCCAGAGACAATTTTTCCATGATCCCATCTAACTAACATATAAGGGTAATGTCTAATATACTGTAGAATATATCGTTGATGGGAAATATTCTTGTAGTTCGCTCTGGACGTAAAAATCAATGAGGCTCGCTCTTCCGACATGTGCTTTTATTACCGCGTCTGGTTTAAGCTCCCTGCTCAAAGGCATCTGCAAATGCACCCATGTTCTTGTAGCGCCATGACAGCTTCACTTTGTCTCCGAGTTCTTCCAGGTTCCCACCCATAACGGACTCGACGTCCTCACCGCGCTCAATCCAGGCGCATGTAAGACCAATTGTGGTGGCTGGAACTTGGTCATGGAACAGGCTCTGAGCGGTGTGGATGATTTTATCCTTCTTAACTCCCAGGTCCTTTTCGCAGTGGTCAATAAGGTATTGGAAGTTTTTCAAATCAGGCTTGTACGAGCCGATCTCTTCGGCTATGTAATTGGCATCGAATTCAATGCCGATGAACTGTTTAGCCAGTGTGCGGTCGAATGATTCCCTGTCCACGTTGGACAGAATGACGAGCTTGAAGTGCTTCTTCAGGCGCTGCAAAGCACCAATTGTGTCGGGAAATACAGGCCAATCTCCGACACCGGCGCCGAATCGGGCGGCATCCTGTTCATCGGTTGAGACGCCCAGCTCAGCGGCGAAGTTGGTGTAAGCGGCGGCCAAGACCTTGCTGTAGAGGGCGGCGGGCTGTGCAATTTGAAAGGCAGTTTCGTGCTTGATAAAGGCCTTCAAAGTGGCAGGCCGGTCATTGTAGAGAGCATGAGACTCGGGAATCTGTTTCGTCAACGGGCCAAGGGCAGTGTAAATGCCGCCTTCCCAGTCGACAAGGGTTCCGTAGCAGTCAAAGGTGAGGCAGTTGAAGTCAGTGAGGGGTCGCTGGCTGGCCATGGTTGCGGTTGATGTACAGAGATGAGAAGACGAGTTTGAAGTTTATGGCAGATTGGCCGATGGAAATGAGGGGTTCGAGGTGGGATCGGAGGGACATGCACGAGATTTGGCTTTTGACTTGGGGAGGTGGGACAGTGGGACAGTGGGCCAGTGGGCTTAATCCGCCGAATGGAGGCAATCTAACTACTCCGTACTCCATAGCATTGGTTAGTTAGAGCGAGTTTGGTATTACCCGGCGTTGAGTGCTATCTCGGGACTCTTCTAGAGCAAAATGACGACAGAAGAGCCAGCAAACCATCAAACGGCCAGTAAATCCGGCATCCGACCCAATTGATGAATGATGGATTTCTGTATTTGGTTGACTGACAATGTCGAAATTGTGCCACGTGCCAAACATTAGGCGGGGTAAGAGGGGCTGGACGAGCAAGCCTCACGACGGAGAGTTTTTAGCCTGACAATACGGACAGATAGTTATGAGCTATTTATTTTCACTGGAGGTTGGCAGCATGTGGGGAGGGGGGCTCAGCATACAGTGGTGTGCCCGCAACGATACCATCCGAGTGTGTCAACATGGGAGAATGTCAGAGGAGGCGTGGTCCTGTCAAATCTCGGGCGTTCCGCAACGGCAGACCGAGTCATTGGCATCATTTGCATTGC
Organism: Calonectria henricotiae; assembly: GCA_020623695.1. NCBI lineage: Eukaryota > Fungi > Ascomycota > Sordariomycetes > Hypocreales > Nectriaceae > Calonectria > Calonectria henricotiae. The sequence goes on from JAHVYB010000160.1 coordinate 15,488, forward strand.
AAGAGCAGCATTACAGTCAACCGGCGAGATGTTGGGCATTTGCCTCTGCCACATTGCATCTACTTGACGGATTATCATTTGCACACCAAAGACTGCTGGACAAGCCCATTCTATTTGGAGGAATAGTCCGCGATATGGACACCAATTCACTTGAAATTGAACGCAGCGAACAATAATCGACAGCAGACAAGGCGAGTTGGTGAGCGCTTGGCGCCACAGTGCGCGACAGCTTGGCCCGTGCAACGCGATGCCAAACCAGAGTTATGTCATGCCGTAAGGTGCTGCATATTCTTCCCACGTAAGCCCAATTGCAGTGGCGGGATCAAGAAACCACAGGATTCCCCAAAACTGGGCCCAAAAGCCCTAATAGAATGTTTTGTAAAGGTGGAACTTTTGAAATGAAAGAAAACAAGCAAACCAATCCTTTGTGATGCCAAATACAAAGGTCTCGGTCCTGCTCAGATTCAAGCCAAGTTTGAATGGGCCGATTCTGGGACTCTGCGGTTTGATAAAGGTGACTTTTGTCGTAGTATCGACATGAATAATTTAAATTATCAATGAGGTTGAAATTAAGGCTCACTCTGTCGATATGTATTGATTGAGTACTTTCAGTTATCCTGTGTGCTCCTCACTCATTCATTACCAACTAAGCGAAACCGACGTTGGAGCACGTCATAAGCCAAGAATAGTCCTCTTGAATAAAACAAGAGGATCAACAACTGAAATTATAATCTTGACTTTTTTTCTTCTTTTTTTTTCTTCTTTTTTTCTTCTTTTTTTTTTGTTGGAGGAGGGGTGTTCCAAACATCAAGTAGTTATGATATAATCCTTCTTTCCTCTCATGGAAGCAGGAGTGGAGAATTCTTCCGTCGTCTTATCCAAGTTTACCCACCATCAATCGCTCACCTCTCAGTCCAGACTTGGCACTGGAAGTCCATCGACAATGTCTATGGAGATTCCCAACTTCTGTAATGCCGCTCTTGAATTCTCTTCTCGAAGGCGAAGGGCCTCTTGATTCTCCATAAGCACAAAATCGTACTTGGCCAATTTCATCCCAACAGACACGTTGTAATTCTTTGACACCTGCTCATCGACAGTCTCAAGGTCGATGACGAGACTTTCTTTGACGCCAAATACCGGATCAGATGACTCGTATGGATCACCTCGTGGGTAAAGCGCAGTGACGAGTGTATCATATCCATCCTTCTGCAGCATGAAATGGATGTGCCCTGGTCTATTTGGGTGACGATTGAGAAGTGTGAGCATTTGACCAACAGGACCGTCCATTGGAATTGGATAGGGTACGGGAACCACCGCAGTAAAGTGAAAAATGCCATTTTGATCGCTTTTAAGAACTGCTCGCCCATCAGGGTGTGTTCTGTTTGGATTTTGCACATCATAGACCCCGTAGGCGTCGCCTTCCCAAACATCGCATGTGACGTCGGAGATGGGCTTTCCACGCATATCTTTTATAGATCCAATGACCAAGAGCCTAGGGGCTTCTGGGTCTTCATGGAGCACATGTCCACTATCAACCATGGGTGCATCGTGGGTGTGGAATGGGCCCAATACTGTCCCTTCAGTCGCGGTTGGCAGACGTGGGTGATTTATTGCATCAACCAACAGGCTGAAACCGAGGACATCTGAAAGCAATATCAACTCGGCTCGGCGGTCATCGCTGATTTGGCCGGCTGCTGTCAGAAAAGAGATACCTGCTTGCCACTCTTCAGTGGACAAACGTGCCTCGCGAGCAAAATCATGAAGATGAGTAACCAAGCGATCGAGTATGTATCTTATTCGTGGGTTTGGGCACTGATTGTTCAAGATTTTGACGTTTTCCGTAATGTTCCCCGTGGTGAGATCTTTCATAGGAGGGGGCTCAGTAGTCAGTGGTAGACAGCGGGACATTTTGGAACAGGCAACTTTGAGTGTTGGCCTTATTCTAGCAGTTGATTTGCAAATGCTCATAGAACGTGCGGATGCAAGTGTGAGAACGAGAATTCTGATTTTATAGTTATAAACACCTTGACACCTTGCCTCATGCCGGGCTAGAGAGCCAAATCCGTGAATTAATTAGGTAGTTGCCGGCCATTGCATCCGTGTGTCCCAATGAGCCTCTTCCCCTCACCTCATGCATACGCCATGTCATCAAGCCTAGCACCGAACCTCGGCCACAACCACCACTCGTCTCATTCCGAGAATTGCCCGAATGCGATCTACGTCATCGCCGGATACTCAAGGCAAATTCCATCCGACGCCCACCTTGCCAGTCTTCCGTCCCAATCACTATAGCCTATCGCTTCTTTTTTTTCTTTTCCCCCCCTCAATGGCGGATGAAATGGCATCGAGAGGACAATGGCCATCTGAAAAATGTGCTGCCATTTGTTTCACCATGGATAACATGGGTGAGGCGGCTGACTTGCATCGAAAGCTATGGCCAGAATCCGAACCCGTCGGCCAGCACTACTCTGTCACCCAAGTGCTTCCTACGATGCTAAGTCTACTACAGAAATACCAGATACCGGCCACCTACTTCATCGAATCTTGGAATACAAACATCTACGAGGATTTTATCCTAAGTCAAATCTCTGCGGCTGGCCATGAGATTGGGTGGCACGCATGGCAGCATGAAGCTTGGGCAAAGCTTAAAAATGAAGAAGAAAGGTCCAATTTTGAACGGAGTTTTGGAGCGGAGGGCATTGAAAAGTGGCTTAGCAGCGGAAAGTGTGGGCCATATCGTGGTTTTCGCCCTCCCGGGGGGATCGTCAATGGTGATACTACTCTCGAGTTGTGTTGCGAATTTGGTCTGCAATACCTAAGTCCTGCGGGAGAGCACGCGGCAACCTTGAATGTAGGATCGCAAGGCGATACACTGACAATGCTGCCTTTCAAGTGGGCGACAGTTGATGCATATTACTACATGGAATCGTTCGCAGGGCTGAGGAGGATGAAGGGGGAATACTCACCCGCACCGCAGACCCCTGATGTTCTGGTTCGGCGTTACTGTGCAGAGATTGATAAAGCAATTGAGTCTGGGGGATTTCTTTCCGTTCTCTTCCATCCATTTCTTACAAATCAGCCGGACAGACTTGAAGCCTTGGAGTTGGTATTGAAACATATTGCCAAGAAACGAGATGAGGGTCAGATATGGGTCGCCCGATGCATGGATGTTGATGAATATATTCGAAAAAACCCTTCCTTGTTCGGATCTGACCCAGGGCTAGATTTGTCTTCCTGGCGTTAAGTCTAGAGGCTTTCAACCTTTGCAAGGATGAGTGTACGCGAAGACGATGAAGAAGATTAGTTTTCGGGGGGTGGTTGCGCAACCTTCACTACAGAAATAACCACGAATACTTTCACGGGGTGAGGAGCTATCATGCCTGAATCGTCGGGTTTTTACGGAACAAAAGTCCAGTGAACACTAGCATTGATATTCTTCATTAATGAGCCATCGCGTGTCCTTGCAATATATCGGAATCAATCCTATATATAAGTGCCCTTCTCGAATAGAAGTCTAAATTGCGTGCGTTTTTACGTACGCGCGAACTATGAAGTAGAAAACCAGTTGGCTCATCACCTTGAAGACAGTGGCAAGACTTTTCAAGATGAAATCCTTCAGGTGGACCCTAGTGGCCGGGGGATCGCCAGTATCTTAGACGGGGGTTTCTTTTAAAAAAAAAAAGTAAAAAAAAAATAACCCCCCCCCCCAGCGATGGCTCGCAGTAATTCTCAATTATAGATAGCCCCTTTGCCAGATTCCCGAATTTCATCACTTCGTTACAATTTTCAAGACAGCTGTGTTGTCTGTTTCATATCAGACCACTGGTATAAGTCACGTGATCCATCTTGCTAAGATTGTGGCGAGCGTGAATTTTCGTAATCAGCCAAATTTGACAGATGCCGCAATACTTTTTCGCCTCGAATAATTCAAATTTTGGCACGGGATTTCACAACTTCATTTCGCCATGACTCTTAACCGTAATTTTCTCTGTGGGCCACGAATCCTGCGGCAGTCGCCATTGTACTCCAGATCAACTCTGCTCAATCGTGCGATGATGTTCACGGCTTCATCAGGCAGAAGAAGCACACAAACAAAGTCTTGCAGTAACAGTTCGCCATGTAAGAAAACTGAAGCGCTCTCTCTTCATACACCTTCTTTCTGGCGCTCAAGAACCACCTGGAATCGAGCCTCGATCAACACGTTGCGGTGTCTTGTTGGTTGCACACTTGGGGATTTCACAGCCATGTGGCTCCTCCAATTACATTGCCCAGATCTTGGTATGGCAGTCATCATGCCAATTTCAAGTAAGCACCACGTGTTTAGTGAAACAGAACACTCCTCGCTGACGAGTTGGTAGTGGCTTCCGGAATCTCCACATCAATCCTCCTGGAGACAGTATTGCTCCGTGTTGGCAGGGATAGACTTCCTTGGCCTGTAGCAGCGAAGACAGCCATTGGTATGAGTTTTATTTCGATGGTAACCATGGAGCTTGCGGAAAACGCAGTAGACTACCATTTAACCGGAGGTGTCGTGTCATTTGACAGCCCAGCATTTTGGACAGCCGCGCTTCTTTCCATGGCCGCTGGGTTCCTGGCTCCTCTTCCATACAACTACATACGACTTCGAAAATATGGCAAATCGTGCCATTAGCTCATGGGGATATCCTATCGTCGGCGGGTATTTCACACTTGTCTACAGCAGCATTGTTGTTTGATCACTACTGCAGTCTCGGCGCAATTTACAGACGTAATTACTCAAATCCCAAGTAGGCTTAGAAATCACAAATCAAACCACGAAAAAGATGGGTATCAATGATGCTGTTGAACAAGTCTAAAATATGCTCAACTACCGAGACACAATCTAATTATACATTGTCTTTTGTGTTTGTAAATGGGAGCCATCCGGTTCATCCCTCCTTCTCACTATTTTCTGGTTGGACAATCTCTCTTCTTGTAAAGTTGACATCAAAGTCGACTTGCTTCACAAACCAAGCATTAATGAGTTTCCACTCTTTGCTTGGGTCCTTAAAGTCAATCTGGTCCATTGTCAGTAGCGCTCCGATGCTTATTCCGAAGTACTCACATCAAACCGCCTCAATAGGCTCGGCACGACCTTGTAAATCTCCAACAAACTAATGTTTTTGCCAAGGCACGTCCTGCTTCCCATTCCAAACTGGAACATGGTTCCGTTCATTTTCTTGATTCGGTCTGCCTCTTCTTGTGCATCAAGCCTGGGATCCGGGAACCACCTCTCTGGTTTGAAGACATCCACCTCCGAGCCAAATATTTCTGGACGTCGATGGATTTCCCAGGCTGAGCATCCAACAATAGTGCCTCCTTTGATGTGATGTCCTGCAATCTCCGCACCTTTGGGTGGCACAATTCTCTCTAGAGGAAGCCCAGCTGCGGGATGTAAACGGAATGCTTCTTGGATGCATGCGTGAAGGTATGGCAGCTTCTGCGCTTCTGCAAAAGTAACGAGACCGCTTTCGTAATCAGAAAAACCACCCATCTTTGACGCATTATCGAGCTCTTTCTTAAGCTTTACATAACAAGATTTGTTGCGGAGGAGGTAATAGAATACAGAAGAGAGAGAGATGGCAGTTGTCTCTGAGCCCGCGAAAGCCATCGATACGGCCATTGTCTGGACAAGTGAGTCGGTCATGAATTCAGGCCTTGCTTCTCTCGCTGCGATGAACTTCGAAAGCAAGTCTTGCCCAAGAGATTGCTTCTTCAATGAGCTAGTTGGTAAGATTGTGTCCGATTTAAGCTCGGGAATGAGTCTTTCTGCCATCCGGGCTCGTGCAAAACGGGCAACAGGGAATGTGGAATCCACCAAACCCCACTGCGACAGTTTGAGAAAAACAGGATTCTTCAAAAAGAGGAGGTCCAGGAAAGGAATCTGTCCAACCTAGATATTATTAGAATTGATGCTTGGAAAGAACGAGCGGGGAGCCATACGGGAGCAACATAAAGAAAAAGCTTGCTGAGGTACGCCACGATCCCTTCAACATCCTCATTCTTCTCCAAAAAGCCGTGGCGCTTGCTATAAGTAATTTCTCCAATGACATCAAATGCGTAAAATTGAAGCCATCTTGTAAAGTCACATCCCTCTGGCTTCCCTGCAAACAGCCTCTCGGTTTGTTCTAAGAAGAGCTTTGTGGTGCTATCAACGAATGGCTCATACTGAACCAGGGCGCTCATAGCAAATGCAGAGTTCACACATCGACGAAATTGGGCATGGAAGTCATTGTCGGTGGTGCTGAACAAAGATGCAAGTCGGAATCCCTTTACAATAGATTGCTGGACGATGTAAAAGTCAGACTGTTACGAGGTTAGGACAACTAGCGGTAGTATAAATCAAGGGGTTTTTACTTTAACGAAACCCTTGTTCAGGCCATAAATTGTTTTCAGGGCGGCAGGGTCGGAAAACGAAAGAGTGTTGGGCCCTATTCGCACGATATCACCATGTTTGTCGTGTAGATTTCGCAGGGTTATTTCGGGTCGCTGTTTATAAACGTCGATGAATCTCCACCACTCTGTTAATGATGCCAGGAAGGGACCCGGATACTTGTTCAGTCCATTGTAGTAACGGTTTCTGGTCAACCATGCCAAAACTGCAACGCCAAGAACAATCCCCCAGTGTTGAGAGAGAATTGTAACGAGCGTTTCAATAAAGCCGCCTTGCATGATGGATATTAAGAGAGGAGGTACTCAAACGTGAAGATGTATTTGCTCCCGTGAAGGAAGCGCCGAAGTTGCAGCACTACTTATACATTTCTTTCATCAGCTCAACTAAGCTGTGCTCGACGGGTCGTCTACGCGAAATTCTCTGATAACACCCTGGTCCCGGGTAATGATGCCGTTGTCAGCCTCCAGATCGATAGACTTCTTCTACCCCAGACCGACCCAGCCTGATGCGGAACGATGCACCAGGCGGAGCCTAGCACAGGCCATGTCGTGTGCCGGAAACGCCTTGACCCCACCTCCTCGGCAAGTAAACGCGGCTCTGAATGAGCCTGAGTATCTGACTGCGTCCCGTTGTTAGTACTGCCATGACATTATGGGGGGGCAGGCCTGACACACGCAAGAGCCGGAGAAGCCGCGGAACGACGGAGCATCAAAATCATTGGCTGCATCCGGCCCAAACGACTGGCATAGCCAACTGGCCAATACTGGTCAATTTATTAGGCAGTGGAGAATATGACTTGTCAAGCGCCCGCATCCCCAGAGTCCCATTGCGGGGAACTAAGCAGGTTTGCCGGGGTGTTGTCTGGGGTTGATTCTGACCCGTTGACATCATCCCCAAGTCTTCCATCCAGCGACCTGCCATGCCGGCTCTGGGTTCTATCAAACTTGGCGATCCCCAGAACGATTTTCTTTTGGTTGTTGGTGCAGGAGAACGCTTGTGCATCAATTCCCAGCTGGGAATAGGTGGTTATGGCCCCTCTCCCCCAATTTTCCTCAGCCCCAAGCTTGGCCAAAGGCACTTCCATAATTTCCATTTTATGGCCTTGACAGAGACAATTGCTTGACAACAAACTTGCAAAAAACCTAACTATCCAGCATCCCTGTCGGACAGCGAGTCCCATCTAATGATCATCTGACGCCCCCCAGCGAAAGCTTAATGGCCCTGATATTCAGGTTCATCAGCACGCAGGCCACGGGCTATCTTGCCTCATGAGGAGCCAACCAGTAACAACGATGCCGCTTATTCCGAAAAAAACAAAAACCAAAAAAACAGCCCCTTTGCGCACTGGAAGGTCTCATTCAGGCCCCAACAACTGGATGCAAGAGAGCCAATTGCCCATTTGCCGTGGCAGCACACCGCAGCTTACAACATGGAGCCCCCTGCCCATATTAGCCTAGCCTAGTGTGTAAAGCCGAATCTAAGAAACTCCACACCACCCACCCTGCAACCGTAGTTAACTCCGTCTCCCCCCGTCTGAGTCACTCGTCCCCGCTCATGGTTTTCGCCGTCTTTCCCCGTTCATCCCGTTGCAACGCCAAAATGCCCAATCTATCCACCAACAGCCATGGCATCCCGGCGGCATCTCTTAACCTGAGAGCATTAGTCGAAAATCGTCATCACGATGATTCGGATGAGGGTTCCAATGACCAAGCCCGAGAAGAGTCCGATACGCGCCGCAATGACCAACAGCCCGCAGGCAAAAAGAGAAAGCTCGCCACCGCCGATTTCACTCGCAGAAAGAGGGCCGTAACAGCATGCCAGTTTTGCCGATTACGGAAGACGAAATGCGATAATGTTCGTCCATCCTGCGGCTACTGTCTACGGCATCGGGCAAAATGCATTTATGGAGATGGGGAATCTCTGGAGGATAATATGGAGGAGGTCGAACAGTATGACGGAATAGGGAAGCAGATCCTCGACCAATTGAAAGACATCAAGGAAATCCTGAGCCAAAACCAGAACCTGAACCTGCATTCTTCACCATCAGCCGGCATCGCACATGATCCTGTCGCTGTCGCCGGCCCCGGCCGGTACATTACGCCATTGGCTGCATCCGCCGCCATATCTCCCGACGAGTCATCTCGCATATCCACCGACCCAAATTCATGGGATCAAGATGGTAGAACTGCAACTCAAACAATAGATTCAAGTACCGAAGTATCAGATCCAACAGGTAGAGCTCACACGTTGGCTCGATGCGAATCAATCCTAAAATGGCCTGTGTTTGTTGGGATTGTATCCAAGGACGACAGTAAAATCGAGTCATTCTTGATGGATTCAGACTACAGGTTGCAGCACGAAAATGGGAAGGCTGAAATTCACCCAGGGTTTGCTCGGCAGGAAGTCGCTAGAGGTATCCCAGATGACGCCTTTGTACCTCTATGTCGCAAGTTTCTTGCCCATGTCCATCCACGACATCCAGTTCTGGATGCAGACGAATTGGTTCGCTTTGCTCGAGCAGTGGAGGAGCATGGTGTTAAATGGGACACCAAATCATGTCTAGTTGTAGGTTTGGTCTAAAATCTGGGTGATTACAATGACAGGTTGACACCAAATTCTAGCTTCTAGCCTGCGCATTGGCAGTTTACACAGTTCCTTGGGAAGCCCCAGTCAGCCCCCCTGAAGATGTTGGAAGTGTACAACTACGCGTGCAATCAATAAAAGAGCATCGGCCAGAATCAGATGCCTACTATTTGGCAGCGAAAAAAAGACTCGGTCTGCTGGGCCATTCGATCCATGATATCCAGTGTCTGTTTCTGGCGTCAATGTACGAGAAGTATTGCCTCCAACCATTGCATGCTTGGTTTCACCTTCGCGAAGCGTCATCAAGGCTACACTCACACCTTCTCGGCCAACGCCAGCAAGGTCGACTAGAAGAATCTACTTGGAGTAGGCACCGGGAACAGAGAGTGTTCTGGTCATGTTGGAGGGCTGAAACGTAAGTGAATTTTTTCCTGTCAAATCCAGCACCCTAACGAGCCTTTAGCGAGATCCTTCTTGAAGCTGGGCTCCCAACGAGTGGATTGGAACGGCTATCGTATCCAAATGCCTTTCCAATACGACCTCCCGATCTCAGTTCGTCTCAGCAAGACATCTATATACCGGGATTGGAGGATGTGTCCAATATTCACCAGCGTCTGATAGACGAGAAGGGGTGGTGCTATTATCTGGCGGAAATCAGTCTAAGGCGCGCGATAGATGACACTATACAAGTCCTGTACCAAAGAGGAAACTACTTTTGGCTAAACAATCAGGACTCACTAGTACGCCATTATCATCAATTTGAAGAACAAACAGCCTCATGGTATGTACAACTCCGGCAGGGAAAGTCTAGCGCTAACCAAACAGGCGTAAGCAACTGCCGGGTATTGTCCAATTCAACGAGGACCAGCCTAACGATACAGAATTTTCGTACTTTTTGCATGTGAGGTTTTCCGAATGGCACGAGCTGGTACTGCGTCCAATTGTCTACTTTGTGCTCAACTCCCCACCAGAGAATGTCAAGTCCGACACCATCCGACACGCCCAAAAGAGTATCGATCTCAGTGCAACTTTGATTGTGGGAATGGCTTCTCAAATGAGACATGGGGGGTCTTGGTTTTTTGCCCGGAAAGCATTTCTTTGCGCATGTCTTATTCTTGCTGTTGTTCTGGAGCCGAGACGTGGGATTGAGCCGCCTCAAGATTGGCAGGCGCTGGTGAGACTATCTGTGAGATGCCTGGGCTTTTGGGGTCAGGATGCAGTGGATATAAATAGAATGGGAATGGTTCTAAATTATATGTACCAGGCAGTCTGCGATAGATTATTAAACTCAGCGCAATAGCTGACCCGTGAAAATGCTTCATGAGCCATGCAAGGTTTATGATACGAGCTGCGTGCTGGCGCTCGCCACTCAGCAAGAATATATAATGAGAGGCATTAGTCCAACTATAAACCCGTACCATTTTATTAATAAAATACGCATTAGTTCTCCAGAGCCCATGTTATACTCAAGTTAGGTTGGTCTTAAAGCACCACTGACCGTAACCAATGCTATTGTATTACTAGTCTTACGCAGAATTTCAACATGTTTAAATACTTGTTTAAATATGGCCAGTCATGATTCAAATATTGTCAGTAAAGACTGTTATTATACACTGTACTATGTTAACACACGATGTAATCGAATACTCAGTTCTTAACTACATGAAATCCTTCCAAATCGTCCAGAGCCTTTCTAATCTGTTTGGCATACATCGGGATTCCACCAGGGAAGCAGACCGGCTCAAAAACCTTGTCTGGGATACTTCCACCCATGTAGGTCGATCTGGTGGTAGGGAAAAGCATTGTATTGTTGATGTCGACAATTTGTTTCTTCCAAGCATCAGAGGCTGCGCTCTTCGGGTTGATGTACTTGATATTGTTTATTTGCATCTTTTCAATGCAGTCAGCAATCCATCGACCCTGCACTTCAACCGTAGTTGGACCATTGCTGAGAAGAGTAGGGCCTTGGGGACCATAAATGTGGAACATGTTAGGATAACCACTAACTGTGGTTCCAAGATAGGTTTTGGCTCCAGGAACCCACTCCTCTTGGAGCTTGGTATTGTTGATACTTTGAAGACCCAGTTGGGTCATCACTACGGCACAGTTAGTTCTTTTTCTCTGCAGAGTGGGGAATTTAGATGGTGGATTTACCCCCAGTCACAATATCCTGGTGTTGTTAGCAATGTTTAGTTGGAGAGAATGCGCAGACTTACAAACCCGGTTGCCACGGCGATAACATCGAATTCATGATGAGTTCCGTCCTCGAGAGTGATGCCCGTCTCGTTAAAGCTTTTGATGCCGTTATTTTTAATGTCAACCACGTCGACGGACGGTCGGTTGAACTGTTCGTAGTAATCGTATTCCAAGCAAGGCCGTTTAATTCCGAAAAAGTGAGGCATATCCAAAGGAGCCAAGATATCTCTCTTCCTTGGGTCGCCAATACGGTTGCGTGTCTTCTTGGCCCAGAAATTGTACGATTCCTTGTTCGCCTCCGCGCTAAAGAGATTGTCCTTATAAAGAGCTACCCAGTAGCGGAAACCGCCATCAACCCACACTGATTCATAGAAAGCCTCTCTCTCCTCGGGAGTATCATCCATAGTGTTCTTTTCGTACCAGTCGTAGTGGAATCCAGCAAAGTTCTTTTCCCTGTACCTAAATAGCTCGGGGTAAAATTTTTTGCTTTCTTCTTGCTCCTCGACAGTGAGTTTCTTCTTTCTCATTGGCACTGCAAGATTAGGGGTACGCTGGAAGACTTTAACTTCGCCAGCCTCAGGACCCCAAGCCTGGACGATTTGAACCCCAGACGCACCAGTGCCAATGACGGCGCATCTTTTGTTTTTCACTTCTACCTTTTCATCGGGCCAGAATGAAGAATGATGAATTACTCCTCCAAACTTGTCCATGCCGGGCCAGTCTGGGATATATCTTCGAGCCGCCTATCTGTCATTAGTAGGTTTATTTATATGTTAATCCGTACTCACAAAGCCAGTTCCCAAGACTAGATACTTGGCCTTAGTTGTACGGCCGTCCTCTGTCTTGATATTCCATTTACCGGTGTTGGTATCAAAATGAGCGCCAACAACGACAGTGTTGAAGGCACAATCCTTCTTGATGCCAATAACCTTGTCAACATGATCGAAATACTCTCGCAGATCCTTGTAGGTAGGGTAGTTGCTAGGCCAGTTCCACGTCTTCCACACCTCAGGCCAGGAAAACTCATACTCGGGTACTTCAGAGTCAACACCGGCCCCCGGGTAGCAGTTCCATCGCCAGGTTCCACCTGTGCCATTGCCAGCTTCAAAAATAACAGTCTTGAAGCCACGGTCCCTGAGGGTCTTCAGCATGAATATACCAGCTACGATGGCGTCAGTCCAATTACAGCCCAGAAAGAGGAACGGGACAATGTACCAAACCCAGCACCCACAATCAGGGCATCGACTTCAAGATCCTGGGCATAGGGTCCCGTATTTTCTTTGTGGGTGACAGAGTAATCGGTCAGCTCGGTATTGAACTTCTTCGACCCAGCTGGAATTGGCTCGCCCATTTTTGTTTAAGATAAATAAAAAAAAGTAATAAAAAGCAATAAAGAAGTAGTGGTAATAGAAATTGGATAAGATTGAATTGTTGGTTACTGTATGCTTTATCTCTCGATACTATAGGAGGGATCAATCTAATTATTTATAGTAATGCCTATACTATCTGGTTCGCATGAACCAAGCAGCATTGCGGGCGTGATATGCATTGGGGTGTTGATGTTCCAAAGCATTGCAACCAATTCCATGCACATCGGTATGTTCCTAACGCAAAGCCAAACACTAGAGCCCGCAGGTTGCTTCCGCTGCGGAGACATCTGCCACGCAACCCAACGACACCAACACTCTTGCATTGCTACCTACCTCAAAGATCACTTGCGGATGCGGACCCGCACTAACTAAGCCCGATCTTCCCGCAACTTGTTGGCCAACCCCGCAAAAACGGATCCGCATCGTGAGCTCCGCATCGTGTAGACACGGCGTAAGCCTGCCAGCCATAAACTTTGGAACAGATCCGGATGTGGCAATGGCGATGCACTTCAATTCACTCAACCTCTTGTGGATTCTCATCGTATCAGTATTAAATAGCTGCATGTACCTCAATCAGTCAGGCTTAAGCCGATATTTCCTCCTCCCATCCGTACCGAAATTCTACCCTAGTCTTCTAAATATTCATCATGGCCTTCAGTACCCAAGTCGTTTCTCAGCTACAGGAAACTGTAGCTTCTGCTTGCTCCGACACAAAATCCGGAATACCCGGGGCCACTGTTGTTGTCATTGATAAACATGGCAATGAACTTTTTGCTCAGTCGTCAGGGAAAAGGGGCGTCGCTTCTTCAGAACCAATGACCCTTGACAATATTTTCTGGATTGCATCCTCCACCAAGGCAATTACGGGTATTGCCTGCATGCAGCTTGTTGAACAAGGCGTCTTAATTTTGGACGATGAAGAGCAGATCGAAAATCTCTGCCCCGAGTTGAAAAGTTTGAAGGTCCTGCGCCCAGATGGGAAATCGGAAGATAAAAAGAACGCCATAACCTTGCGAAAATTGTTGAATCACACTGCCGGATTCGGATATTCATTCTTTAACGAACGACTGAGGGATTGGTCTTTTCCTGCAGGCCTCGATGAATTTTCTGGTAGATTTGAAGATATGAAGACGCCTTTGCTGTTTCAACCCGGCGAGGGCTGGGAATACGGGGTATGTACAGCTAGCGTTGATCTATCATTGATGACTGAAACAGAGTTGCTAACGGTAGTAGCTTGGCGTCGACTGGGCTGGATTGGCCTTGGAACGGGCGACTGGGCTCAAGCTTGATGATTATATGGACAAGTATATTTTTCAACCTCTCGGTCTTAAAAATATGGCGATGATCCCAAATGCAGAACTCCGAGCGAGACTCGCGTACATGAATCAACGGGGCGCGGATGGTACATTGAGGGCAAGAGATCATCTCCTCAGAGCACCGCTCGTTGTCAACCCCAATGATGCACCACAGATGTCAAAGATTTTCAGAAGTGGCGGTGCTGGGCTGTTTGCAAAACCACAAGAATATTGCAGTGTGTACAATCGATATGTGACCTCAGTTGTCCCGCTCTAACCTTTTGCAGGAATTCTATCCGTTCTCTTAAACAATGGCACCTGTCCTCTTACCGGAGCCCGGATTCTTCGCAAAGAGACCGTCGACGAAATGTTCACCAATCAAATATCCCAATTCCCAAACTTCAGTCGTCAGTACATCCCGGCAGCCAAGCCAGACCTGACGAACGCCATCCCCGAGCTTTACCCTGTCTCCGGAAACCCGCCGCAGGGTTGGGGCCTTACATTTATGATGAGCAATGGCGGAGCAACTGGGCGATCGCGGGGGACCGGGCACTGGGCAGGGCTACCAAACGTGTGGTGGTGGTGTGACCGGGAGAACGGAGTGGCAGGGATAGTTTGTAGCCAGATCTTACCTTTTGCCGATGCTACCGTACTAGGTTTATGGGCAAATATTGAATCCCAGGTGTACAAGGCGATTGCGCAGCGGCACTGAGACTGAGGAGGGTTGGCTGCGAGTCCGTACCATGTTAGTAGCGGGGATGGATAGGCTGGCTGGCTGGCTGGCTGGCAACGTTGCTCTTCTAACTATTTCGGATTTGAGTGCCTTCACGGACTCCAATGAAATGAGTGCCAGCTCGTGATATAAGTTCAATGGCCCAGACAGTGTTCAGTAAACCTTGTGTCACAAGGTAAAATACCGCTATACCACCAGAAAAAGTGCAAGGTACCCTACAAAAAGGTACTAGTAATATTGGTAGATGTACTATGCAACACCTTACCCATCCGTCAAGGCCTCCACCTCCGTATTGGCGCCGGGCCGTTCATCAACCCACATGACCGGGAACCGTCCTTTCGATCCGATTCCCAATCCGGCCAAGTCGGGTGACGCACGCTGCGAGCTTCAGTCAGGAATAGTTAATGCGGGGATGCGGGGAAATGGATGTGCATTGGGCCCAAAATATAGTTCTGCTTCATTGCCAATTGTTCTGGTACCCTCAGCTCCCCCAGCTTTCTCGACACAGGCCGGTGAGTGAGGCTGCGTCTGACGGCGCGAGCTTTTCGAGACACCGCCCAGGCTTTCCCGTTCAATCCATCCGCAAGACTTTGAGCATGAGACGTCAAAATCACTCCTGCGACCAATGCAGGAGGTCCAAGAGAGCATGCGACGCGCCACCGTTAGAATTGGCGCGACGCCTCCCGGCCAGCGACACATCCGTTGTGTCATGTGGGCAAACTTGTGAGTGTATTCCGCATTCGGCATCCCTTCCGGTCTGTTTTCTGACCTCCCCCAGTCGAATTTCATGCTGCAAGACCGTGTTCTTACTGCACCAAGACTAAAAAAAGTTGTACAATGGAATGGGCTCGTTCGCAGCTTGAATGCGGAGCATCTCCATCCACTTCTTCGAGCACAAGTCAGTCGCGGTCAAGAAACCCCATCGCTTCCAAGCGTCAAAGGGTCACCATCGACAATGGATCAGCTTGGGCAGCTGTGGATACAGTCGAGGAGTTTGATCCAGGGCCTACCTCCACCATCCTACAAGATGTCTCGCAAATCCCAGCTCTGGTTTTCCCGGATGTGTCAATTCCAGACATTGACATATCATCCACATTACCCGGCGGTCTGATTGGCATTCCGGAGTTGGACGGCGAGCTGGCAGAAGAATCCTCGCAGGGTGAGCTAGAGGGATCTCTACTCGACGCATTGGCCGGGGCAGCATCGTGCGACATTTCGAATTCCTCAGAAGGCTCGGCCGCCTCGGGTGCTATAAACTTCATCATGTCCCCGTCAACCTTTCAATTCCCACAACCCCGATCAGCCAGTCACTCTACTTCCATATCCAATCCTCAGTCTTCAGGGGCCGGGAGGCCGTGGTCAACTTCTAAGCGGCGGCGGAGGTCCAGCGGCTTCAGCGACTACCAAAGCAGCGCTCTGTCCCCATTCTCCCTCGACCAGACCATGATGGACAGGTCAAACAATCAGGACATTTCAACCAACCTCCTACAAATCTATCATGATGTTCTAGAGCATAATCTTTCCTGCTGGCTAACAGAAGTCACATGTCCATATAAATCGCAACGCTGGATTCCGGATTCTACCGGCACCACAGATCTTGCCAAGGAGTGGGGACCATCTTGGTCGAACCGCATTTATCGGCGGACAGTCAGACTAGATCGGGTCGCACAATCAACCGGAATAATACAACTAACTCGCTCGGAAGATAAAGCAGCATTGAAGGCTCTCCACCTTGCTATCATGTCTTTTGCTACGCAATGGGCCCAGGGTAGCCGTCGCCAGAGAGAGCGATATGCGACAGCCAATATTTACGGTAACAATCTAGTCGAAGATCTCGCTGATGAAATGACGGATGAATTTGACCGAAACCTTCAGCGACATTTCTGGGAGCAAGCACAAAGGGCGCTACAAGAAGTATCCGACCTGGAATCCTACAGAGTAGTCTGCGCGGAGTGTATTTTTGGTCTGACGCAGAAACCATGGGCCAATGACGATTATCCTGGGATGATTGACCCTGCCATGTTTTCGAACAAGAATGGAGTGAGGGATATAAAGGCTGCAATCCAGTCCCAAATTAACGGGATTATTTCAAAAGAAGGCCCGCCAACACACATGGAGAGAGCGGCCAGAAAGATGCATGCCCTCAAGTTCCGATATGACGCTATCAGACGAGGACTTGGCCCAAAGTCCGCCGCTTTCAGAGAGAAAGTGACGGAGAGCCCTTGTATCATTGGGGCTGAAGAGCGTGGCACCATTGATTTGCTATATTGGCTTGCCGTAATGTTCGACACGGTTTCCTCATCGATGAACGAGCGGCCAGTTGTCGTGACTGATGAAGACTGCCAGCATTCATTGGAACAAGAACAACTTCTCAGCAATGACATCGACGAAACAGCAAGTGGTCGATGGAAGATTGATACATTCATCAAAGACAACCTCGACAGGCCCGGTGAGTTTGTACACTGGCCTTGCTCATATGAAGCAGCTGCAGAAGCTGTCACCAAATCAGCGCCTATCAAAGTGCTTCTATTCCGCCACGTCTCATATTTGCAAAATATACTCCGAAAGGGAGGACGCGGCCAAAAGGTAGAGGACATTATCGGCAATACGACATCTGTGTATCGTTATTGGAATATGACGTATGGGTCCTTCTTTCGAGAGCTTAT
Organism: Calonectria henricotiae; assembly: GCA_020623695.1. Lineage (NCBI taxonomy): Eukaryota > Fungi > Ascomycota > Sordariomycetes > Hypocreales > Nectriaceae > Calonectria > Calonectria henricotiae. Next base: position 32,743 of record JAHVYB010000160.1, read on the forward strand.
TCATCACTTCGACTCAGTACCTCCCAGGATCCAGAGCTGGTTCGTGTGTATATCAGCGCACTGGCATCTCGCAGCGCTTATGTTATCCGACCTGCTTGACTTGGTCGATGAGCACAGGTTAGGCGTGGAAGCTGCAACTCGTAATCGTTTTAACAGCAAGATGGCCTGTAGAATACGAGAAGCGAGCGTGAGAGAGTTGTCTGACCTGGCCAGCTCGGCAACACCTGCCAAGGAAGAAACAAGCTCACCTATGCCGCAGCTACCAGACTTTCATCACGCGGTCAATGAAGGCACCATACTTACCGAGCCTTGGACTATGATTCTTATTAGGGCCTTCAGCAAAGCATCAGTCATCCTGCTCGGGGAAGCAGATGAGTCATTGCGATATGGCAGGGGAACGCTTGGCCACGATAGTGACGATTCCAAAGACAGCCTGCAGCGGGCTCAAGAATGTATCAAGGCATTGTGGTTTTTGGGGAAAAAGTCGGACATGGCAAGGAAAACTGCAGAGGTTTTATCAATTGCTTCAGATGGACTGAAGAATTAGGGTCGTATAATTTACTGAATTTGTACAATAGCATCATGAATTTCAGTAAACACATCATTTGTGCGGTTGCTTTTTTCTGATTGGAATGCCACTTTTCTTGCGAAACCAGACTCTGCTGGTGCAACATCTTGCGACCAGTCACCATTAAGTTACATCACGCAATGTCACATACACATGGAGACTCGCAGCTGGATTCGTGAGTTGGAACCCCACGTATCCGACCCCCTCACCTAAAAGTTCTGGCCGCCCCATTCTGGCTGAGATGGTCCGGTGCGCATCCCGCAGCATCGATGCACGGAAATGCGGAGCCGCAGCCGCAGAAGGAGGGGAACGAACAATGCGGGCCCGCACTCAAATCCGATGAAACCTCAGTGACGTGGCCATGATTCAATGCTAGTCACATGAAAATAAATGCAATGTCCGAATTCCCCGAAATTCCCCCTATTTTTTCCAATGTTACCGTTTTCCATTGGTCGCAAATCAAAAGCTACAAGCTCTGTACGGGACCTTGCATGAGATGGCATTCTCATACAAGTTCATAAGACTAGATTTACCACACGGAACCCCCCCCACCCCCCGGCCTCTCCTTTAATACATATTTGGCTCTATTTTGCCCTTGTTCTTCACTGTCGTTTCTTTTTGGACAGAAGTTCTTGTATGAGTCTGAGCAATATCGATGGACAGATTGATGGGGATAGTTAATTGCCCAAACTTCACTAATACTCAAGAAAAATGCGATTTATTTTACTTTTAGACTAGCATTCCCTTTATATGTATGTCTAGTTAGAAATAGAGAAAGAAAGAAAAGAAGCACCGCGCTCAACCAGACATCCCCCGGAACGCGCCCAGGCCACAAGGGTGGTCAGCAAGCAGATGGAACTAGTAAACAAGCAGCATATAAACAACCTCTAGACTCTTGTTCACCTTTGATATGATTTATTCTTTGTTATATTCCTGAGTTGGAGACAGTTTTCAATGAACAGTTGCAAGGCCTAGTCGCCGGAGTTATGTCAATCAATAAAGTTGCATATTTGTAACGGGGTCGGCGTCACACTGCAAAGTATGACTAGACATCGCACACAGAGCCCACTCAACAGATGGACAGGCTTTAGTCTTGGCATAATATGATACCTGCCTATTGCCTTGCTTAAATATTGGCCTCATGCGTTTACAGCGTGACGCCGACTCTGTTACAGTATGCCCTTGGATGATCAAAGGCTAAAGTGCCAGCAGAACATAATAATGCATTAAGTAAGTTAAAAATAAAGGGCAAGGCTACAGGCAAACAAAAATCATTCTTTATCTCTTAGAAGTCCAAGGGATTACAGCTACCAACACCTTTGCTAAAGAACAAGCTAATAAAAGTGGCACTAGCTACAGGGTAGGCTGGCATAGAAGAGGATAGATGAGTGCTTTTGTATGATGCAAGTGTTGAAACGTCAATTGTTGACGCTGCTGGTACATTGAAAATTAATTCGATTGCTTGTGGCAAATTACGCTTTGAATCCACACAGGCACGGCGCGTACTGTATGAAAAAAAGATATAATTGTAATCTTTATTAATGGCTTGACTTTTACGTCACTCTCCACACAACTTGGATAGTCACGAATTCCGAGAGTAGGCATAAAGCATCATCATAACTCATGCAAATCATTTATCTCGGTACTGTAAGTTGCTCATCTATTGTCCAAACTCGTCGATAACGCTTCGGGACTCCACAAAGACGTCACTGACGCCAACAAAGTCCATCTTCATGCCAAAACCCTCAGGGCCACCAACCTTCATTCCTCGGTCTGTCTTCCAGAGGGGATGGGCTGGCAGTGCGATGACGTTTACTCGGAGTCCATATCGGAGGTCTTGAGACCCGATCGCTTCGCCATCTTGACCAAGGATGGAGATTAAATCCGGGACCGTACACACGACCTCTTGGGTCTCTTCTGTACCGTCCGAGTCGGTGAGAGCAGCATACAAAAATTCGTTTTGGAAAGGAATCGTCATGTGTCTATCGGTTGGCACTGATTGTTTGCTCGCATTGGAAGGATCGCGTTCGTCTTCTTTCAGAGGGGCTATTATGACGGCCCCCATTGTGTGGCCGCCGCCAATGTACCTGCGGACATCGACGATTTTGCCAGTGAACAAAAGCTTGCCAGCGCAGACGTCGAACTTGGGGTCATTTAGACAAAGCTCCAACAAGGCTTCGGGCATGACTTACGATTGCATCTACGTAGCTTGTCTTCTTGCGGCGGGCCAAGTGCACCGCGCGCCCCAGGTACCAGGCCAGGGAGACGGTGTTTGGGATACCATAGGATTTGATGGTGGAACCAGGAAGCGGACTTGCGCAGACGGCGCATCCGAGGCCGAGCTCGATAGCCGTTGTCCGGAGAATGCTTTCCAGCCGCACAGGGGTGTCGGTGCTCTGAGCTATGGTTAGCGCTGAAAATCTAGGACGCATACCTTCTTACCATTACAACCGAACAGTTTCCCCTGGCATCGGCGAGGACACAAGGGGCTAGGGAATGGCCATAGACGCTGAATGTAGCTAAATTGATTTTTCTGGTTAGAAAGCCGAGAAAGGCTGGCGCAGAGCAATAGGCTTACCGTGATACATGGTCGGATACGCTCTCCCCATGGCGTCGCCATCAATGACAGGCACGTCGAAATGAACGCCAGTCGGAAACGCGCTCATTCCATTTCCTCCGCCGCTGCATTCGGTTAGCTTGGTGCGCATCTCGATAAGATATCGCTTACATCTCATCGATAAACATGCCCTCGAACTTCCTTACGCCAAGGACCTTGTTGACGGCTTCGACGCCATCAGGGATCTCGTTGCCTCCGGCGATCCGTTCATTGATGACACTGGGGCTACCGTACCAGGAGCCGAAACACACGGTGTCGTCATCCTTGAGCGACTTTGGAGAGACAATTCTCATCTTGCCTTTAGGGTTGGTTCGTAGGGCATGTAGGCCTTTGAGGTACTCATGATGCGTTGGGCCGCCGCCGCCGGTGCCAAGAACTCCGCATCCGTTAGAGAATAGTTCCAGATCTACCTCAGATACGTACCAAACCCCGTCTTGGACGTCTGGGCGGTACGCTTCAAGATCAACACGCAGGGATGGCTTAGTGGTGGGTTCCAGGGCCTTGGGGATGTTGACTTTTTGCCCTTCCTCTGCGTCCCAGCACTCCTCGGCATCAGAAATGGGAGGCGATGGGGGAGGAGTCAATTCGTCTAGGATGGAAAGGCAGCCGACGGCTCTGACTTGAATACGCATGGCGCCGTTGTGCGTGTATTGCAGTGGCATCTTGTTGATTTCAACAATCTTCACATCGTCACGCGAGGCTCCTTTCTGCACGGCCAGATCAATGGCTTTCTGGCATGCAGCGTCAATGACTGACTTTTCATCACGCCCATTGGGGATCTCGACAATGTCGATATCACCAGACACCTTGGCAATGGCGGCGCCAACTGCATTGGCAGCGCCCTGGTGAATGGGGCGAATGCACTCATCCACGCCTTCGAGATCCTCGGTGACGAGGATGGCACCGCCTCCTACGAGGAGAACATGTACAGGCGCGGCAGAGACCTTCATCTGCTCAATGACGCGCTGCAGCATCTTTTTAATTTCCTTGTCTGCGCTCTCAACGACCGTCTGGGGCACATCCTTGACCAAGTCGGCATTTCCCAGCTGGCTTTTGCCCATGGCAACCACCACATCGGTTGCCGTCAGTGTCTCGCCGCCAAACACTTTGGCTTGTTGCTGAATAAAGTGCCCAACGGAGCCTGGACCAACAGTAACCTGGCCTGTTGTGTCTGGGTCAACGCGCACTTTGCTGCCTCCACCCAGGCCAATAGACACCACCTCGGGCATCGAAAAGGCAGTGCGAACGCCGCCAACCTCGACAAAGCCTGGTGCTTGACGGGGGAAGCCAGACGGCAGAAGGGCGCACACGTCAGTCGTGGTGCCTCCAATGTCGACGACGAGCACCTGTGGTTGGTCAGGTCCGGCCTCGTTGGCATTTTTCTGATGGTCAATGCCTGCAAGAAAGGCGGCGCCCGTCATGCTGTTGGTTGGCCCGCTGGCGAACGTCTTGATAGGATACTCTGCCGCAGTTTCGGCATCGATGAGGGTTCCATCATTCTGTGACAGATAGAGGGGACACGACAGCCTCAGACGAGTCATTGCACGCTTGAACCCCCGCTTCACACGGTGTCCCGTCCTGAGGATGGCGGCATTGAGGATCGTGGCATTCTCTCTCTCGAGGAGGCCTGTTGGCCCAATGTCGTGGGAGCAAACCACCTCCAAGCCGGACGCTTCCTGGAGCAGAAGCTGCTTGCATTTTTCTTCGTGGGCGCCCTCGTAGTCTAGGGGTGAGAAGACGCCAACCAGGGCGACAGACTTGATGCCGGATGCGACTATGGCCTTTGCAGCCTCACTAATTTGCAGCGGGTTGAGTGGCGCAATCTCGCGCCCGTCAATTTCGTGACCCCCGTCAAGGTAGTAGGCACCACCGTCCAGAATGCTGCGCAGGCCAACAGGGAAATCCGAAAAGGGAGGGATTTGCCTAGTAAATGGGCCGCAGAGACGAACTACGGCGACGCGGTCCAGTCGCCTTGCGTCGGTCTCGACGAGGGCGTTGATGAAATGGGTGGTGCCAATGGTGACGCTCAGAACGCGGTTCTGGTCGACCTTGGAGTCTTGCAGGACGGCGCGGATGGCAGATTCGATGCCGCTGGTGATGTCCGGGGTGGTAGAGGCCTTGTGCGAGGCCAAGACGCCACGCCCGGGGCTCTCAGAGGCCCTGATGTCGAGGATAGCGGCGTCGGTGTTGGTCCCACCAACGTCTACTCCAATGCGGTACAGAGACATGGCTGCTAGGATGGGGGAAGCCGGCCTTGCCTCACGATCAGAATTGCTCTCTTGTATGTTGCGTATATACTTGGCAGACGGGGCAGACGGTATATTTCACATATCAGCACTGAGGCGATGTCCATGAGCTCAGTTACCCGCAGGCCCGCGTGCGCAACCAGTAACTATCAAACCTCTGGCACCGCGGAGCAGGCTTCCAACGTTGACCATGTGGAACTTGGCCGACGACATGGGGTGGGTTGGCCGACTTGTGGACCTTGTCATGCTACCGCGTGTTTCCCGACGCTACAGAGCAGCAACGACTTGGCCGATTTCCGCGTAGAGAGGATGGATCCCCGTTTCTGGGGACGCGAAGCCGGATGGGACTTTTAACGTTAATCTTTCTCATGACATCTGCACCCATCCATCTATCGTCTATCGGAGCGCGATCAGCAGGCGGAGGTTACCCATAGCGTTTTAAGGGCTGCCATCCTCCTGTTGTTGACTGAGTGCACCACAAGACGCCAGGCGTCGGATCTGCGCTCTCAATTGCGCGCATTGGTTGGCCGCGCTTTTCCTCCTGTCTTCTCTCCCCCCTTGTTTACTTTTTTTTCTTTTGTTTTTTCCCCACTGGCCCACCCTTGGCTGCGCGACCAACGCCGGGTGTAACAGAACCAACCAAAACCAACCAAAACCAACCAAAAATTCATAATGGGCGTGTCAGAACTGGTCAAACGCGCCGAGTTGTCGCATGGATCACAATGGATTGTATGCATGTAGAGAGTAACATTGCATCAAGAGACCCGTCTTTTCTAACTCCTCACAGAATGAAGATGTCCGTCCAGTGGAAGCTGAGAGGCGCACTTGGACTTTTCTCGCCTACCACAACTTCTGTACCTCCTCCTACCCACGCGACATGATGCCCGGATTGGAAATGCTGACTTGACCCGAGGGCTATTGATCAACTGCAATATTGCCACTTACCTGACTGGGAGTGCCTTGATTCCCCTGGGCCTGACGTGGTGGCAAGCCATCATTGGTAAAGCAAGCAAAATGTTTTTTTCCCCAGACCAATCTCTAACACTACGTAGCCATCATCGTCGGCAATCTCGTTGCCACACTGGCACTACTGCTTGCTTCCATGGCCGGCGCATACTACCACAGTAGGTGTCAGCAGCCAAGAAAGCCACATGGTACAATGCTGACCACCTGGACCCTTTATTTTAGTTGGCTTCCCCGTCTTTAGTCGCGGGGTGTGGGGCATATGGGGCTCTCAGTTTACCATCTGGAACCGCATCTTCCTGTCTTTAGGTAACGTCTTGATGCGGACAGCTTTGTCAGCCGTCGGTAAACTAACATGAACAGTCTGGTACGGGTTTCAAACATGGGTTGGAGGGGAGTGTCTCTATTTGATGCTGCTGTCATGGGACCCCAAGCTTGAGAACCACATTCCCAACAAGATGCCTTCCGATACGGGCATGACGACTGCCCAGTTTGTTTCCTACATTGTCTTCTGTGTCGTTAGTCTCCCAGTATTGTGGATCCGGCCCCATCGGCTGCAGACCTTCTTCTATGTTGCCAGCTCAGTAACTATTGTCTTTTTCGTGGTGCTGCTGATTTGGGCCCTGGCTACAATGGGCCCCGACGGCTTTGGAAGTACTCTGAGCTCCAAGGGGAGCATTCCTCAAACGGGGGGACCGGATAGCGTGGCTTGGCTCATGATCTATGGCATCACGTCGACGGTCGGGTCCATCGCCGCAGGCATCCTCAACCAGAACGACTACGCCCGTCTTTCCAAGCGCCCAAGGCATGCCATCTGGGGACAGGCGGTCGCGTTCCCTCTGTACGGCATCTTCGCTTCTATAGTTGGAATTCTGGTCACCGCCGCCACCCAAAAGCGCATGGATGGCGAGGCTGTATGGAACCCACCGACACTGTTTGTTCGTCTGCTGGAAAAGGACAACAGTGCCGGGACGCGCGCGGCCGTTTTCTTCGCTGGTCTTGCCTTGTGCGTGTCGCAGATGGGCAGCAACCTTCCCGGAAACGGCCTTGCTGGCGGCATTGACTTGGCGTCGGTCTTTCCTCGATACATTAACATTCGGAGAGGAGCATACATTGTTGCAATCCTTAGCCCCATTGTGAACCCGTGGAAGTTGGTCAACGGTGCCACCACTTTCCTGACGGTTCTGTCGGGCTATGGGGTGTTCCTGGCCCCGATGACGGGCCTCATGGTTGCAAGCTATCTAATTGTGTGCAAGCAAAAGCTCAACATTGACGACCTCTACGTCGGAAATGACCAGAGCATCTACTGGTATACTTGGGGTGTCAACTGGCGGGCACCTATTGCGGTATGTACAAGGCCCGGTGGCGTGTGGCTTGGGCTAACAAGGAGTGTGCGTAGTGGATTGTCGGAATGGTGCCTTGTTTGCCCGGCTTCATCGCAGCCGCCAACACCTCCATCAAGGTTTCGGACGGCGCAACGGAGTTATACTATACCAACTATCTCTACGGGTTTCTTTCCAGCGGCTTGGTGTACACGCTACTGCACATGGCGTTCCCCGATGCGAGACTGGATGCGTTTGTGCGCGAAAGCCCGAGCGCAGAGACATTGCAGCAGGAGTATCAGGAGAGGTGGGATGTGATCGAGTCATCGCGGCTGCAAGAGTTCGCCCAAGGCCAGAGCCAGAGCCAGACTAAGGAGCTCAAGTCTGCATTTTTTTACTAGTTTGTTTTTAATGATTCAAGGGCGGACTGGAAACGGGTTGATCAAAACATTTCTCTTAGTGGCAGGGTATAGCTTGCAAATACAGTTGTTTCGATGTTTGCTTTTAGTCTGATGATAATCAGAGAGAATAACGTTGCCTCCTAAAAACCTGCCACTAATTCCGGCTATCCTGTCCCCAGGGGAAAAAAAGCAACTAATAGCTGCGTGTTAGCTATTTACGCATGATTTTACGCATAGTTCCCCCAGATTTGCGGTACCACTAATGCTGTGGCACTGCTGCACGATTAAAAAAAATTAAAAATTTTTTATTAAAAAAAAAAAAACCCCCCCAGGCTAGCCCGACATCGGCAAACCCAACCCCCATCGGCCAACTATCCGTCGGCGAAACATGAGTCCGCCGAATGCTCGGTCAACTCCTTCACCCTCCCTCAGTAGACGTCTGATGGCATGCCATGGAGCCCCATAGCGAGTCGTCAGCGGCGCGGGGAGGCACCTCGTCCCGGAAATACACCATCAGAAGCAACTTTGGCCACGCCAGACAGCCGCGAAGCCGCAAGAACCGCCCGTGCGACACGTGTCGCCGCCGCAAGACGGCATGCGTGATACCCAACAAGCCGCCATGTGAGAGACTGCACAACGCGATGTCACGCCCAGAAAACTAACCTCCCGGAGCAGGTCTTTTTTGCAAGAGCAGGGGCCTCGTCTGTCAGTCCTCATCACTTGGAGCCCCGGGATCGCGCGCAGCCGTAGACACGTCGCCATCGCGCACACGCGATGCCTCTAACTCGCCGTCGCTGTCGTCCCCCTCGGGCGCAGTCGACGACGGCTCTGCGACTGGGCAGGACGACATGATGTACCAGTCTGTTTCAGACGACGGGGATACATCGCCCTCGCTCGTTGTCTCGCCCTCGCAGGACAGAGACGCCGCCGCCGCCGCCATGGCCGCCGTCCATGCGCTCGAGGACACCAAGGACCGCACCTCGCACTGCATGGGCCTCGCTGCCGAGCAGGACACTTACTTCATTGATGCTTTTAGATCCGTCCTCCTTGACGAGCAGAATGAGGTTGACGCCAAAATGATCCAGGTCTATGATGGCGCCCTACAGCTCTACCATCACCCGCTCCATTTCCTCATGCTCCTCAATGGCTTCCCCGACCACACCAATCGTGCCCTGCGGGATGCATCAGACAGCATTGAGGCCCTTGTCGCCCCCCATGGGCCGGCATTGGTGCGATTATACTTTAAGCACGTCCATCCTGTCTACCCGCTCGTCTCCAAGGTTCGCTTTCTCCGCCGATACGCGGAGGCAAAGCTGGAGCTTCCTGCTTCCCTACGAGGGGCTGTGTATGCCTTGGCATGCGTCTTCTGGCGTCTTGATACATCGCTGCCCCATCCCAGGCCTTTTGAACAACACGAGCTCATCAGCCACGCCCATTCTTCACTCCGCCGCGAGCTGGAGGCGCCTAATCTGTTCAAGCTGCAGGCTGCTATCCTGCTCCTGCACCTGACACCTCCAGAAATTGACAGCGTCGAGACGCCCAGCACATGGAGCTTGACTGCGCAAGCAACGGCCTGTGCCCAGATGATTGGCCTCCACCAAGATCCAGGCCCGTGGAGCATAGCAAGCTGGGAGAAGTGCCTGCGGAGAAAACTGTGGTGGTTTGCCTATGCCACTGACTGCTGGTCGGCAGTGTGCCACGGCAATCCTCCTCACATTGGGCCATATACTTTCGACACGGCGCCCCCGACTCTGGACGACGTACGGTTTGACGAAGATGTGCCGCCGGACCTTTCCCACCTGGTGGAACCTGAGAGCAGAGTCTTTCAGGTCTCTGACGGCGTTCGCTTCCTCGAAATGGTCACTATAGCCCGCCACATGCGGAGTATTCTCGATTGTGGTTTGTAGGTATCCCGTTCTTATTTCCGGACACATCTGACACATGTACAGCCAGGTGAAAAGGAACATGGGCTTCCCAGAATCACGGAGCGAGCTTGTGGCCATTCATGAGAATTTCAAGAACTGGACAAGCCTCATCCCGCAATGTCTGACAGTCGGGAACGGCACGCGGCATAACTGTAGGCTACACCAGGGATTAATTCTGCCCAGCACTAACCCTTGGCCCAACAGGTCCTCTTCATCTATCCTTCCATGCTGCCCAAGCCCTCCTGTTTAGAGGGCTAATGTCACCGGCCACCAAGGAGGCAAAAGTAACGCCGGGATCAAATTTGCAGCAATGGCTGAGCACAGCCCTTCATGAGTTTAAGACATTTACGATTTTTATGGGCAGAATTTCTGCCGAAGAACTAGTCGGTTTCTGGGGTCGCCGTAAGTAAGCCACTTCTGTGCTGGGCCTGATCCTAACGTTCGTAGACGCCCGGTCTCAGCTGATTCTCTGCGGGAATTTCCTAATTTACCTCTTCCTCTTATCATCTCAGCCACCTGATGTCCAGGCAGCGTATCAATTATTAGAAAAGTACCACCAGGCACTGCAGCGGCTTGGCGCGGCAAAGGATGCTGCATCACTTGGGCTGCTGCGACCAGCCATGCTCAGAATTGACTCATTCTTTATTCAAGCCACAGAGCTGATCAAGAATAGCAACGACACTGGAGCTTCCCCCGCGATTAGCTTATAATCAAATCATAATTTCGCAATTGGGGCCCGCCCATCATCATTAAGTAGTTCTCGCAATGATCCTTTGTGCCAAGAGGTTATGGCCCGGGGGGGGGGGGGGGGGGGGTTGCGCATCAATCCCAATCATGCCGGGTGAGATTTTGAAAATAGGCGGGGTTGTTTCCCTTGGGCCGAATAAAAAGGGGAGAAGAAAAACAAAACTCTAACCCCAACCCAGATTTCGCCCGCGTTGGGTCTTCCCCCCCCACAAAAACTGGGCAGAGGCTACGGAAACTATTGCTCTTGTAAAGTGTCTCGCCCCCCCACCCTGGTCCCCTTTCCCGTTTTAACCCCCACCAAACGGACCGAC
>JAHVYB010000160.1:43852-119294 GCA_020623695.1 Calonectria henricotiae
CCGTCATGGCAGCTTCATCCACATCGCTGCTACGCTAATCTTGTTCTACGTCCATGACCACACACCTCACAGCATCTCGTCGTCCCACTCTTATTTCATCTTAGCCGTTCTCGTCTGTCACCTGCGCGGCACCACCGGGGGGGGGGGGTGGGGCGGGGGGGTGGGGGGGGGGTGGGGTGGGGGGGAGTGGGGGGGGGGGGGGGGGGGGGTTGCTGGTCTAAGCCTCTATATCCGGGGTAGACTTTGCAAATCAGCAGGGTAGTTATCCTTCGGCAGCATAGATAGGCGAGCAGAAAAGCTAAACTCTAGACCCAGTCCAGAGTTCGCCGACGTTGGGCCTTCTCCACGCACAAAAACTGTGGCTAGGATCCGGTAATAATTGGTCTTGTGAAAGGCTACGGCCGCCCTCACCGGTCACCTTTCCCGCTTTAATCCCTACCTAAACGAGCCATCGGCCAACCTGGTGCCGGCGAGTTGTGATACCCAAGACTTTATTTTGCCACGCAAATCACCTCTAGAGTTGACCTCACGTCGTGGTGCTATCCCGATACTCCGTCCTGTAACCGATAACCCGGACAGGCAAGTGGTGTGAGGCATCATATGCTTTTCGTTTACCATTTGATTTGCTACGCCGTAACAGATGGTGTTAAACAAAAGCCGCTACAGCAGGCTTGATGACTACTTTTTGAACGGTGCGACATTTGGGGCAATGTCATTATGCCATATCAATTCATTCTAGTATACTGATGATGTTTTTTTCTCTTTTCTTATTTTTTCGGATGGGGGGACTTGACAGCATGATGCGGCTCAACAATTATGGACAAAACCCCACCTCTCCGGCGCCAAAATGACCTGGGTTGATAGAACAGAGCACATCAAATCACCTGATCATATTGACTAAAGAAATGAAATGGAAATTCTCTGGAAGATTGTATCTAGTTCTCGTCGCCTATATCTCAAGCTGCAATCAATTGACCCAACATCCAAGGTATCTTCCTTTTCGCCCTACAGGCGTGTCCCTGCTAAGATATTACATTATCTCGAATATAACCAAGCCTACTCATTCGTCATATAAAATCTTATCGCCTCAAATTGATGGCAGTCGCTTCAAATGTTTCATCAATTGACCGAGCAATCATTCTAACTTGTCTTCCTTGGCTTCCTTGCAGCGTTTGCCGAAGACTTCCAAACAAATTCTGGCCAAGTTAGCTTGGTACATATCAATAAATGTCAAGTTCTTACCGCAACTAATTCCTTCACAGTGTCAATAACGGGTGACAGTATCTGGCCCAGGTTTAGAGGTTCAAGGTCCTTTAGGACATCAAGTTTTCCTGTGAGGGTGTTTAAACCTTTCTCCAGAGTCTTCGCCAGCTATCGACCCTTTAGTCCGGCAGAAAAGGCTAACAAATCGTGAGATACTCACCTCTGTCAAGGAGTTGACGATTTTGTCACCATCCTCAGCCATATATGGTTCCTTTTTCTTCGCCTTCTGGAAGGTATTTGCAAGGTTGCTACCTTGACCCACCAAGTTGACAAAGGGGGCAATGAGTTCCTGCCACAGTTAGAGCCAGCACAACAGTAGTAGTAACGATGATACAAACATTAATATCAAGAGTGTCTTGGCCAGTGCTTTTAGGCATTCGGTTCAGATTCTGAACAAAACTTTTCGCCTGTTGATTCAAGGCGGTGATGTCCCTGGTGAGCTGGGTTGCAGACATAAAGGCACTCGTAAAAGAGGCCGCACCCAAAGCAAGTAGACCGAGGCAGAACCGCATTTTGGAAGATTTCGAAGAGAATATTTTAACGTTGAGTAGAAAAGGATGAATAGAAACGAGTGTACCTGTATGGCGATTTGGAGCCTTCACGGGAAGAACCTCAGCCCAATTTAAAGATCAGGAAGGTCACGCAAACAAGGATAATAGTGGTGGTAATGCATTGGGAATGTTGCTCGGTCCGACTTATCTTAGGAGGAATTTTGCAGGTTTAATCACCCTGCATCTGATTTCATGTCTTGGATCATGTGAACAATGAAACAAACATCTAAAGAATGTAGATCTCTTCCCAGAAAAGCTTGGGAATAATGTTCTAGATGGCAAAGCAAATTAAATAGAGAATTTAACTCGAAAATGACGCTAATATCCACTGTATTAATCATCTAGAGCAGTCACCAAACGGTGACAATGCGCAGAACCGTCGTCGAACATCGGCAAGGAATGCTTTTAGAACACAAGCGTTGGACATCTGTGGTATGTAAATGGGGACAAATTATGGTTTCCATGGGATTCGACCTAGTTATTTTGTAGAATATCTCGGCTGTGGGTTGTTTTCCGGCTCAGCAATGTAATCACTCTCTTGCGCAGCTGCTTCTGAAGATGTGATTTTCTATTGTTGTTCTGTGTGTATGTTCTGGCTAGGCTAGCTAGCTATTCTGGGGTTTGTAGGGGAAGGCCTACGCCTGCCCCGGATAAACAGTTCCGCCGGCCTCCGGGCCGGCTTCCCTCACGTTGCCTTATTCATCCCATTCACCAATGTTCCAACATCGGCATTAAGGTCTTGGTTAGGCCATGAGACGTGCTCATATCACTGTGTATTGTTTCCCCGGAAACTAACCATTGTTTAACACAATCTCCTTCGAGAGCGGTAAAACACCAGAGTACTTCTACCGACAAAATAAGGTGAAGTGGATTACCGTGTTTTTTTAGTCATCTCGTGTCGCATCAGTGCTTATAAAGACTGGAAGAAGCCTGGGAGGCTATTAATCAATATGATATTACATCCTAGAATAGCCAGACTGATGAGGTCCTTATCTTTAAGATAAGGGGAGCCTGGTATAGTATTTAGAGGCAAATGCCTCGGGGCTTTTCGAATAAATCTTCGAAAGTGATATAGTTGGGCATTTTTCTGAAGATATCTCCCTAGGTCTTCAAGTCGTTGTCGATAGCCTTCAAAAGACCGCCGATCCTTTCTAATCAGGTGGAGGATAAGGCATTGGAATTCAGCGACGGGGGCAGCATCAGGAGCATTGGAGGCCATTTTAGTGTGTCTTGTTTGATTGTTGTGTTTATGGAAGAGAAAAGAGAGGAAACAAAGCTGGCTGCGGCCATGATTTGGATACCTCTGTGGGTTGAAGAACTGGACCTCTAGCATATCAAATAATAATAAGCCCTTTAGAAAATCTGGATGCAAAAGTTTATTAGAAACCACCAAGGTTTTGGTGTTTTAAAATGAGTATGAATAACAGTAAATAAAGAGAACGGATGAAAGAAAGATCACGGTCTAGTTGTCCCGATGAATTTGTTTGTGATGGAATGCGATGGAATACGGTGCAGGGTATCTTGTCCTGTTGCCATTTTCAACCCTTTAGGGAGTCAAAGAACTTGATCCATTCTATTGCCATCGCGCAACATTGACAATGCCGGTGGGAGATTTGCAATGTGGTGGCGCATTCAAGTTATTGACATGACAACGTGGACAACCACTCACACCCGCTGCACATAATTACCCCCTCACATTGCGTCAGGATGAATAAGTCGCCATTCTGTGGCCGAGTTCAGAGATTATGCAGAGTAACCCAAATTTGGGGTAAAATGCTCACTGGTGATAGCATTCGTCATTTGGGACTGAAATCGTGTCATTTTTTTTTACCCAGTCACGGTTAAAATCGGGGTACAGCGTACGATGTAGCGTCTGGGATTGGTAATCTGATTTGAAAATGGGATTTGGATTGCCGGCTGTGATTACTTGCATGGATTGGATGCGCAATATCGGAGCAGTAACTAACGGTCCTCTTACGAGGACTGCACGAGTAATTCCATTGGCGATCGAGTATAAGTAGTCAATAAATTGTCATATTGAAGTGACATTGCACAACCAGAAGATTTTAGACTTTGTAATACTTCATTTCACATCCCACCTATCAACACCAAAATGGCCCCAGCACCAATTGAGCCCAGTATTAAGGACTTCGTCCAACCCAAGAAGGACAATATGCCACTGCCAGAGCCTACCCTTGAGCGGTTCACAAAGGCAGGAATCAATCTATCTGAAGGGTATCCATATCGTCCTTCTCGTCCTCTTTATCTCCAAGATGCATACAGCATTCGTGATCAGCCTCGGGACTACGTTGATGCTGGTGCCCGCGCCGACAAGTCAAAGAAGAATCTGTTATCCGCGGCAACAAAGGTTACTGATCTAACTGCTTACATCGGAACCGAGATCGAGGGTCTTCAACTCAAAGATTTGACCGATGTTCAGCGGGACGAACTGGCGCTTCTCATTGCAGAACGCAGCGTTGTATTTTTCCGCGACCAGGACCTGTCGCCGCAACAGCAGAAGGAGCTTGGCGAGTGGTTCGGAGAAGTCGAGGTACATGTAAGTAATCATAATTTATTTTATATTAAATCACCCCTCCCCCCCCCCAATCTTTTCATCGGAAGCTCACACAAAATTAAGCCTCAACATCCTCACGTTCCCGGTGTTCCTGGAACTTCAGTCATTTGGCCTGATCTCTGGGCTACAGACCGAGCAGCAAACTTTCGACAACCAGGAGGCGCTTCTAGATGGCACAGTGACCTTGTCCATGAGCGCCAGCCTGCAGGAATCACGCATCTTCACAATGACACTGTACCAGAGGTTGGTGGTGACACTCTCTGGGCCAGTGGTTACGCAGCCTATGAGAAGCTTTCTCCTGAGTTTCGCAAGATTATCGATGGCCGCTCTGCTGTATATAGATCATCCCATGCCTACCTGGACCGTGATCACCCAGAGGAAGGTCCGAAGCATATTGAGCGAGTTCACCCACTGGTTCGTGTCCATCCAGCTACAGGCTGGAAAGCCTTGTGGGTCAATCGCGCCATGACACACCGCATTGTTGGGCTTGACAAGGCTGAGAGCGATGTTATTCTTGGATATCTTTACGACGTCTATGAACAAAATGTTGACATTCAAGTCCGATTCAAGTGGACCCCTAGAACTTCGGCGCTTTGGGACAATCGGTGAGTTGCAACTCATTTCATTTTTTTTAATGAACTTTCATCATAACAAGTGCAAACTATTTCAGGATCACAATCCATAATGCCAGCTGGGACTATGCAGGAAAACAGCCTCGGCATGGCACCAGGGTAACTTCGCTTGCGGAGAAGCCATATTTCGACCCCAAGGCACCCACTCGAAGAGAAGCTCTCGGGTTTTTGGGCAAAGATGAAGAAGAAGAACTTCGCGCCAGTTATTAGATGCCATTTTCGGTCTCAGAAAATCTGCAAAGATAGTCTCGGTATAATTTTGCGATGAAATCTTCTTCTCTGATCTCCATTGCCTTTTATAATGATTTGGATGCTAGGACATTGCCATAGTTTGTCATCAAATATCCAGACAGCCATCTCTTTTATCATTTTTAGACCAAATCCGCTAAGATTTGTTTGTGAAATGAAGCAGCAAATTTTGCTGAAACCAAGTTCCAAAATGTATTGTTTAATTCTTATTGTATGTATATTTTACCTCATACCAATAATCAGGCCTGCCTCATTAGGTTGGCGAAATCTTCAACACTGTCAATAATTTTGTGCTGTCGCCAATGGATATGGAATTTCCTCTTTCATCAGGGTCCAATTTCCCAATATGAGTCCGGTATATTTCTTCTCCGATGTACCGGGGAGATTCATTACTCTGCAAACTGCACCTACATGTCGTATTTTAATGGTACTTCCAAGTCCGGGAGTGGAAGATCACCGTCAAGCCCGGGAATCCGAAAGTGAGACTTGCCAAGCCTTTTGCGCCCTTGCGAAGGAATCAATGGCCGCTCGTTCCTCTTCGAGTGGTCTTTTTATGGCACATTCCTACCCCAATCCGTCTTTTTAGGCGGCGGTAGACTGGCCGGTTCGCCCTTAGTTCCTCTGGCTTCCGCGAGATAGTTTGAGATGGTCCACCGGGTTGACGGAACCAACCCGTGGATCCGCCGCACTGGCATTTCAGTCTGTATTATCAAACGAATTCGCCAAACATTGACAAATTAACACGATTTTTATTTTGGTGTGTCATTGGGAGGTTCGATCTAAGCCCGAATGATTACCGCTGTTGGTGACGCCTTGGAAGCTTCCTCTGGGTGTTCTCCCTAAACCTGAAATCTTGCACAAGAAAGGTCAAATAAATATTGACGCTCATTCACTGCTACTAGGGCGCACTAACGGAGAGCCACGACCACTCAAACCATGCTAGAATTCGATTCAACGCGCGTCGATGGAAAGGCGTTGTTCACAAAAAGGCGTGCGCCTTGAAGCCACTTGATTTCTCATGGTGTCCGTCCAATTACGCACACGAGAAACCAGGCGGTCGTCTAGTTTGAATCCAAGCCATGGCCAGTCCCAAGGCCCTTTTAGGTACGAGCGACAAGAAAAGGCCATGTGAATATGTAATTTTTTTAGCCGCAGGCCAATACAAGTTTTTGCTTGGATTTGGGGGCGCCGAAAGCTTTCATAGTGGTTGCTGCTTTTGACTTCTTTCGCCAATAATCGATCGACGCAGCCACCACGGCTTGCAATAGGGTTCTGTCAGCAAAACCTCCAAGGGTCGAAGCCGAAAAACTTCGTAGTGTAGGGGCCATAACTATTCTAGCCAGATGCACTTGTCAGGGACCAAGTGCTAAACGATAACCATTGACTAGCACAAAGTCAGATCGTGTCATGGCCGCTTTGATGGCGCTGTGACGGCGTTTGAATATCGGCTAACTAAGCATGATCCGACAGCCGACATCTATCGGACGCTGCAAATGACCTATTTGTCTAGTTAGCGCCTCCTGTCTCCGTCAAAAGGCAATTGTCCGATCTGTCGTTTCGGGGGCAGGGGTTCCGGGAGTTAGCATTCATCCCCATCCTCGTTCCGCTGATGGCCCGGTCGAGTTGATAGAATAACCAACTCGTAGTCCTGACTGTGGCTTTTTGTACTTCTACCGGGGAGAAGACCATGCTAAGGTCCGTGCCTCACATGATTGTTGCAAATCCCCGACTTTGCGGCTCTGGGTAGCTAACTTGGCTCTCGAACATTAGTCCAGGCACTGCCGGAAAATCCCTTTGTAATCCTTTTACTCGGTTAAACTTGAGTCTTCCTGGCTCTAAAGTCCCCACTCCTTTCTACGCATTGCTCCTTCTCATGGTATCTGTGTTCTCAACGTTGAGAAGAGAGTTAAAGACATAATTGGTGGTGGTGCATTCCTACCGGAGGGTTACGCTCCTCAAACTCGAGCGTTTGCGCTATTTCTGCATAATGGACTTTCCCATTTCTGTCGTCAATGGGACTGTCGTTTTAATGCCACTACCGGATGATTATGAAGTCGACTTTGCCCATCCTACTCAACAACATGATATCACAGCACATGTCACACTCGGCATCGGGCTTCCAATTAAAACGTTTTGCTTTATTCAATATGTATATATCAAATTGAGACTTCTGCGTAAGTTTGGCGCAAAATCAGGTATATTAATCCTCCATACGTGACTTGGGTTGGGTGCTCAAACATTCTTAGCATGCCTTGTCATAGGATGGATGTTCTCAGTGGCCATACAGGCCATCGAAGTTCATAAGTAGTTGTCTTAGGAGCTCTGATGTCCTGCATATTAACCTCCGTCGGGGTCAAGATACATTTATTATCAAAGTCATTGGTGTCCGTCCATGCATGGGTGATGCCAATTTTAAACGCACAAACAGCCTCTTATGTAAGTTTTGATTGTATTCACTTTTCGTGCAGACTTCATTGACGATCTAGTTCATGGCAATCACCCCTGTCTTAACTGCCATAATGACAAGCTTCTGTAAGACGTCACTGGGATTATTCTACTGCCATTTGTCCCCGCAGAAATGGTGGAAATGGGCCAGCTGGGGGGCATTGTTTTTGACCGCCGGCCACAATGTGGGAATTTTTATCAGCATCTTGTTGGGCTGTCGACCTTTTTAAAAGAACTGGAATCCGAATCTACCCGGAACTTGTATAAATCGACTAGCACTCTACATCATTACAGCTGCCCTCAAAATTTTCTCAGATTTGGGTTTGCTCGTCCTACCTGTCCCTATAATTGTCGGCTTGCAAATGCTATCTCGGCAAAAAATCGGGCTCGTGTTTTTTTTCGCTATTGGCTCAGCGTAAGAATTTAACCCACTAACTGAGCTTCCAGTACTGATCTTTCGCCTCTAGAACATTCATTACCGCAATTTTGCGAATGATCCTTCTTCTACCTACGCTCCACTCGCTGGATATCACGTGGGCGGTGTCTGGGACAACTGCTGTGTTGCAACGATATATACAGGGTTTACTGATCCCACAAGGGACGGTCGTCTTTTTGTGACATGTTGTAATGTAGCGACATCCAAGCGTATGCTTAAACGTAGTCAGCTAGTTAACCACTATCATTCCGATACGCTTATTGAATCGAACCTGCTGGTCATTTGTGTGACTCTTCCAACCATTCGTCGATTCCTCTCACATATCGCCCCCCGATTTATTGTTGAAAGACAACGGAATTATAGAGGAGGCTACAGCCTCAGCGAAACAGAATCGCACAAGCGGAGGCAGCCCCAGGGTGCGCACAGCCCTGCTGGATTTTCATCCTTGGAGGAAAATATCTGGGACCCACGACTGGGAGGTGATGAATATGAGCCAGAGTGCGCCATTGTTCAGCCTGAAACTGTTTACTTGAGCGATCGGAAGAGGTCTGTGTAGTTTCTTAACAGCTTCCTTAGTTATAGTTTATGAACAACTCTAGTATAATCTAGAATGTATGAAAAATACGACTTTGTTTCCACTAAATTCAAGATCTTCCATATTATAACTGGCACATGAGTCAAATTTTATCTGTGTTCAAGACCGACATCTTATATTGCCACGTTACGATGTAGGACACTCGACCACGGAACCAATATTTTTCGTGTGCCTATATAAGTAAGCACATCAACTTTGATCTCACGGCTAACCCAATGCTAGAAAGATAGGGAAGAATGTGTCATAACATTGTGCAGTGGATTGTGTTGTAGCTATTACAAGTATCCTGTGTATTAAAGTTGTGCGGAATACATGTAATCCGCTTGTTCAATCATTATGTAAGCCCAGTTGAACCCCACGTCCAACACTCAAAAGCATCTTTACGAACCTATAGTATAGAGTGCTTTTCCGTGTTATTCCTTGTTAAACTTGTCATCCCATCCTTTATGGTAAAATGATATGTATATCTGGTACCCTGATATGACCTTGGTCTGGAAACCTTAACTATGCGAATTAAATGTTGTAATTACTCTCGACTCCAGCACAAACATGACAAACCGTTAAACTGTTATTTATTGGATTGTTTAAAGACCGCAGAACTTCTTGTCAACACGGGTAACACTGGTGTCGATGCGGCCTAGCTTAGCAGCCTGATTGCCAGTCAAAGCATCCATAGCCTTCTTACCGACATTAAGGCCGTTGGCAGTATGATCTATGGCGAGAACATATATAGACTTGCTCTTGTAAGTGGCCTTGTAACAAACGCCGCAGTTGGGAGAGTTCCAGCCAGCAATGGCTTGAGCACCACCGACATACGGAAACCGGGGGATGTCGCTTTGCTTTTTCCACTTAGGGTGCTTTGTCATTAGACCGTTGGGACCATCAGAACAAGAGAGAGTGGAAAGAGAGCGGCCGGGGTCGTCATAATTAGTGTCATACGAGACTACAAGTTTTGTGTTAGTATAATCAAGTCTTTGCGATAGCCAGGCTAAATACACCAACCAGTGACTGCGGAAATGGCGGTGACAAAGGTTAAAATGGAGAGAATATTGGGCAGCTGCATTTTCGCGGCAATGATTTTCAACACTTCCGAGTGGGAGACTGAAGCAATGATATGATGGTAAAGAAGGATGGTATGAGATCAGTTGATGCTCAAGGCGAAGAGGGCGTCCTCTTTATATATCGGATTCTCATAGGTGCGTGTCAAAATTGAGCCTGCGCATAAACTTCAAATAGCTATATGCAACGCGTCACTCCTCTACTTTCACCAGCGAAGGGTCCTGCTGGGCTCCGCTAAGTGGCTGGAATACGTTTTCAATGGTGTCGGATGCTGAACCCGGCCTGTCAAATACTGGCGGAGAGTTTACTCTAGGCACGCACAAACTATGATGGGAATCTTTGCACCTGGGCTCCATCCTAAATGACCGGGCAACCTCCATTCCATATCGTTGTCTCGAAGCCTCTACCGCATTAGTCAAGACTTATTGGACTGTCTGGAGCGCCTGGACCGCTCAATGGTAGCAGTGGCGCATTGTGGGGCAAATGGCCGCTCTCGTCTTGCTGTCAGTCCCCCACCATCGCCCAACCGTAGATTGCTCCTGTCCGGGGTGTCCAGGTTGCCCTCAGAGGGCGCCAGTCAGTTGTCAGATAATTCTGCCAATGTTGGCGTGTTTGTTTGGGCATAATTAGACACACTTCAACATAGATGCAACTCTGGTTTGAGCGTCAGGGCCTTGAAGAAGAAAAATAACATGGCAGACTAACAGCACCAGTACAGCTCAGCTATTGACATTGCTATACATTACTCAAACTGTGGATATGACCACAAGTCGATTAAAATTCAAGCAATACTCTATAGTGGCCAAAGGAAATCGAATCTTAAGAGAATGTCGAATCGGGTATATAAAAAGCTATTTTGGGTGTCACAGGGAGAACTCCATCGCGTAGAGATACTATATGCATCATGACTCACAAAGGGGGTCCTCTAGCTAGACTTCGCACACAGAGTCCACTCAACAGAGGTACAAACTTTAGTTTTGACATAATATGATACCTGCCTATTATCTTGCCTAACTATTGGCCTCATGCCTCTACAGTGTGACATCGACCCTGTTATATTAAGTTATCAGGCGTTCATCTGGCCATCGAAAGTGTTGTTCATAATCTCAAACAACTTAGTATAGAGTATAACACAATTAGTATTGCATTGTTCAATTGCTGTAGGAGTTTCTTGTGACATGATTGACTCTCTGCAAACAACGATGACATCTGCAAAATAATAGCGCCATGAAAATAATAACATAGGAGTAAACGAGCTGGGCTCAAAGGACGGAAAATTAAGATAATCAATCAGTACTACATTTAAATTTTGTCAAGTTTCAAAGGAGCTGCACTCCTGTTTATGGAGGTGATATTGCTGAATGTGCTGTATAGTATCACAATGTATCCCTTCCTGGCCCTTCCCTTGGCAAGGCAACCAGTGCCTATAATGCTTATTTGAATCAACATATCAAGCATCAATATCCCACGCCTCTCCCAGTCTATCATTTTTAATCATGTATACATTATCTCATTAGATTGTGTCGTCAATGATTTGCCCAGCCACTCTAAGCCCTGTAGCATAGACACGGAGGAATTAAACTGGAACAGGTTTCTCTGTTGGATGACCTGTGGGGAGCACATCTGCAAGAGTCTCATCGGTTCCCCTGAGATCTTCCTCTTCATCAACATGATCTCGAATCTTGAGGAGAATTACAGGAGCGGCGACGACAAGAGATGCAGACAGCAAGGCCCAATTACTAATAAACTCTGCTCGGAACGAGAGCTTGCGCGCATCAAGATTGTTGACGACGGCAGCCCCGGCGGATTGAATACCTTTGTAAAACCCAACATAGTTTGCAGAGCGACGGCCAGAGTTTGAGAGGGCGCCCATAAACCTATTTGTGTCATTAATTTTTCATGTAAGTAAGGCTGACAGAGGATTAAGCATACCAATACACAGTGGCTTGCCAGGCAGCATCGTAAAAGCCATAAAATATATACAAAAACATGGGTCCAGCATAACCTGAGTCAGTCCAATCAGCATGTTTATAGCCGGATTCAGCGCTAACTGATTCTCGGGTATAAGTCATCTCGAAAGCATATCCTCCACCCCAAATAGCGAACGTAAGAATAAATAAAACAAAAAGCGCAATCTTTGCGCGCTGTGTGCGACGAACACGCTCCACGTCAAGGAGATAACCCCAAATACCCGCAGCAATAATTTGAGCTAGCCAATATAAGAGGTTATTCAAAGCCTTGGTTCGTGTATTGAAGTAGGCACCATTTACAGCATTTTGCTGGTAAACGTAAAACCAATTAGACGAAAAGAACATAGGAAAAAGGAACAGTACAAAAGGCTCAAACTTTAGTGTTTCATAAAGCCCAAAGAGTTCACTCTGCCATGTAGGGTTCTTCATCAAAATAACACGTGAGCCGTCCTTTCGTATAATATCATTAGCGTTGCAAAGTGTGAGGGCGAGAAGAGCACCGAAGAACATGAGCACAATAAACCCAATGTAAGTTCCGTCGCTAACTGTTACATTGGCCCGGACATTGATGTTTTCCCCTAGCGGGATCTGAAATATGCTATTAGTATTTATTTTACATCTCTAATATCTCGATGGGGGCGGTTTGTAGGAATCGGTGTATCATAAGGTGTTGAGAATATATCAGTCCGTCATAAGAACCAGGAACACTTACCAGACTTCCGAGTACGGCTCCCATATTGAATATACCCCAGAACCAGGCAAAGTAGTGGCCCTTTTGATCCTCGTTTGGGTACGAAATCATGATAGTGCCTTGTGCTGTCCATAGCATAGCCGCGCAAACACCGAGCCAGGCGCCTGCGAAAATGTTGAAGCCAGGAACATGGTGATGCACCGATACTAACAAGCTGATAGCATATAAGCCATATCCGATTCCTCCAAAGGCGAGCGTTGACTTCACGCCGAGTCTATTTACGAAGGTACCGCCGAGGAAGCCAAAAACAGCGAAAGCGCTGTAAAGAGCAGTGTTCTGCAACATCGGATGAGAAAGACGACGGTGGCGCCCACATGTTAGAATTGTACTCACCATGTTGTCAGCCAACGTGGCATCGGTTTTGCCGCCTCCCCCCATGCCATTGAGCGCATTGAACATACCGGGGCACATGAAGCACACAAATGATACCATCCCCAGCTGGATCTTTGGCGACGCGTACCAGGGAAGGGTGCAGCCGAAGATGCGGTATCGCCGATACTTCCATCCTTTGGGCAGATTTACCGAACCTGTCGAATAGTTGTACAGTGCATCGTCGCTGGGATACGAAATGGCCTCGGGGTTGGCGACCGGGGCGGACTGACCCGCGGCAGGCGTATTTATAGACATAACGGGCGATACACGGATGGCTACCAGCGAAGAACGAAACCACTGCGGCAAAAGGCGGGCACATGTGGTGCTATTTAATATTTCTACATTACCATCCGCCCCAAGCCAAGGAAGATCGAACATCTAGGATGACACGACATTTGCAGATCAGCTTAATTTTAGAAGCTGTTGCGAATAGGGTAACAGTCCTCCCATGCTACAGGGCACCAAAAAAACGGGTATGTCGGCACCTGTTGGCCGAGATATCAGCCCTGTAGCGGTTGCAAAGTTCCATATGCCAGCTTTTTGCATGTGACATGTGAAGAACCAAGGGAGGAGCGCAGCATCCGGGGAGAAGGGACGCTAAATATGGGAAATCGAATTGCCGGCAACGAAAATGCTGCCCTTGATTGGTTTAACCACGTGTCTTCGCCCCCTCATCTCTTGGGGCGGTGCTGGGAGGGAGCGAGCGACGCGTACGCAATCCTGCACCAAAGGCCAACCTACGCCTGCGTGTCGTGAGGTCAGCTCACCTGTATGTAAGCCGCCAGTGCAGCCCTCCGTTGCCAAGCCACCTCCATAAATTGAGTATTGTACATTGACATTGATAAAAACATAGGAAGTACTATGGAAACCTGCGGCTGGGGACTATTGCGCCCAAAACTAGTTGTCAGCAATCTAATAAACTACGCATGCCTCTGCTAGCTGCATAGAACCATTCACCTTCAAAGTTCAACCAAAAAAAAAAAAAATTTATGTGGAAAAATACTGTACTACTGGGCCTTAGCTATTGGGCAGGATGGTTATTAAATCCCAACAGTGGCACATGTACAGCTGACAGTATCATCGGCTCGGCTCATGAGGTGGCGGTGTGTCTGGCCTCACGAAATGTGCATCCACGTCGGAAGCGACCAGTTACAGTGCAGGCGTCTTCCGGCCGATCCTATCGAGGCATATGCAGCGCCCTCGTGTTCTTCAATCTCACTCTCAAGTTGTACAATCATCAACCCCTGTCTCCAGGCTTCTTGGATAGAAAAGACCCTCGACAATTCAATCGCCGTGGCGTGGAATCCAAGTTACAAAGTTAGTAGACAAAGTAACGCATCAATGAAGTCCCAATTGTATCATTCACATTTTCACGCCTGTCTACAATTCCACTCAACAAGACAGATGACAAGCAAAAATGCATTATTAGTAGTGCCCCACACTTTGCTTAGCAGATCATACCCCCCCAACCACACATTCATTCATGGGCCCGGTAACTAACTAATGAAGCGAGGCAGATCAAAGACCCGCTAAAATTGGTAATCGGACGGGCCAATGCCAGCCATGGTTGTGGCAGTAATAAGATAGGATCTCGGAAAGAACAACAAGTGTTGACCCATCCCGCAGTGGAGGAGGTAGGATAATAAAGAGGTCACTTCTCTCATCGTTACTGAGAGGGTTTAATAAGCGTGTGGGCGATTGCTGTATTTGGGCCCTTGTACGACTTTGACCTTCCGTCGACTAGTCTTGATCGGGGTGCTGGCTGTCAACGAGAATCCTGGTAATTTGGCACCCTTCTCTTCCAATGCCCACAGTGCAACCCCAACCCAGTTATCCCCGCGATAGTCCAAAACGCCTTCTGGGACGGGAAATTGTGTCTGGGGACCAATGTTGCTCACGTATCGGCCGAATTGGAACCCGTTCACAAATAACAGAGCTCGATAAGCTCCCGTGTTCGAAGTCGTGCTGTTGTCGAAAGCAAATGCCAATGGTATATCAAACTCTTCTGACGGGTAGTCTAACCGTAATTTAGTCGTGTAAAATGCTACTCCAGCCTTTTTAATTCCTTCAAATGGCGATCCACTGGAGAATTTCCGCAATGGGGGCGACGGAAGATGATATCCTTGACGTTCAAAAAAGAATCCGCCCTCATTGAGGGGCCCACGGAATGCGTCGGCAAAGTCCTCGCCACCCAGATTACCCGTGAGTTTCCATTTGAGAATCTTCGTTACATTGTTGGAATCGGATACAACAGCCCAGTTCAAAATCCCCCTCGGGCTCTTTTGTTCGTCATACCCGGGCGTCCAGTTGCCGTTGAGACCAGTATTGTCCACCACGACGGTCAAGACATAACGCTTGCCCTTTTTTAGCTTTGGGAACGTATATGTCGAGTTATAGTTTCCCGTAGCATCGTATCCTTTAAAGGACCCCAGAAATTCTCCATCAAGCCATACAGAGCTCGCGTAGCCTCGCCCGCCTTGAGTCCATAGTTTGAGCTCAGTCTCAGAACCATCAGCTATGAAATCGCCACGGTAGATGAGAGCACCAGCATGAAAGCCATAGTCAGATCCGTAAAGTGATACCGAATTTTGAAGTGGCACACGTGTGTTGTTAGTGGTAGTGTGGTCGGCCACAGTCCACTTGGAGTCGTCATATGCTGACTTGATCTCCGGGAGTGAATCTGCATAGTACCATTTTTGGGAAGAGAGATCAGGAACATTAACTTTTGGAAGGCTTATCTTCGCTTCGACAATCCAGTTCCCCAGCTTGGACTCTTTGCAGGCGAGCTCATCACCATTCAACACAAGCTTAGAGGCCTTTTTAGGGACGCCGATTATTTCCAACGGTGTTGAGACGTTGAAGTCTGCTTGCAATGATATGGTAGAGTCTTTTAATGACACTGAACGAACCAGGTATGCACCGTTGACGATAACAGAGTCTGGGTTCATAATGGAAGTTCCGTATGTTGAATTATCTCCCCTTCCGGGCAAGTCAGGCACCCAATAATTGTATGCTGCATTTCGATCTTTGCAAGGTTAGTTGACTCTTGGGTTTTGAAGGTTGGACTCACCAAGAAGGTAGATGAACAGTGATCCAGTCCGGACTACCCTTCTTTTAGAAGAAGATTTCCATTTGAACACAGTGTATCTTTTCTTATCCGCGAAATCAACATCACTCCCTTCTACCAGCTTCAAACTTGACGCGTTCTTGACTGCTACTTCATGGATCTCATCAGGGCCACCATATAGTATCAATACAGTCTTATCAGCAAATCGCTTCCATGTGAATACTTCAGCCGTTGAATAGAGAAGTTCATAATCTCCGACAGGATAATCCACCACGTGGATCTTTGAGTCTCTTCCATGTAATGAGAGAGAGCCACCAAGTTGAGGGATGCTGAGTTTTCCTGCAGAGGTGGATAGTTTTAGTACATAGCTTGATGATTTTGTGCTAGAATAATCGTCATGTCGAACGACAAAGAATGCATCGTCACCTCCACTAATGAGTGGAGTGATAGCTATATCTTTGTTATCACTGTATTGGGATGTGGATAAGTTGCCTGGTGTCGATATGGTATATCCAGGGGAGACTCTAAGGAATTGACCTTGAAGCTTAATCTCAGAGTATTTCTCCCGAACTATCGACCTGTCTTCCTTGATTGCCTGTAGTTGTTAAAACATTTTCCATCGTTTCCATTGCCAAGAAGACTCACAGCTCCATAGTCGTATGAAGTATAGCCATCACAATGGCCAAGATTTCCCCAGTTCGTGCCACCAAAAATCTACATGGATCATCAGCTTTCCTCCGTTTCGTTCGTCAAACCTTTATTTATCTGCCTACCATATATATATTGAAGATGGTAACACCCGCCGCCAAGTTGTTCTTATAGAACACGCGAGCAAATTCGTGATTTGTAAGTCTAGAGCATCGTTCAAATCCCCACCCTCCTGGGGGATCGAATGCGCCGCCTTGGAACTGATATAAATTAAGCCCAGTTCTATATGAGAGGGTTGGAGTGTTACCTCTATGATGGAATAAGGTGTCTTCGGGCTTATCTCCATGTGCTGCGAATACCATGTTGTAGGTAGGTTGCCTTTGGGCCATGTATCAGGGTTAGCCTATATTATCAGCCATATTTCAAGCCATGAACTAAAATAATGAACTCACACAGTCAAATCCAAGTGGGTAACTGTCATGTCCCTATGAAACTTAGCTTGAGTTCGGCAGGGATGGGTCAACGTACATAGATGTCCACAGCACCAATACCCGATCCCGGTGCGCCTGTGCCACCTTGCCAAGCATCATTGTTAATTAGAGGAACCACAATCCCTACATTTCTGGCCTGATCATTGACATATTTCATGTATTCTTGGTCGGGAAATGTGACATTGACGCCGACACTGTACTCATTTTCGGGCTGGAATAAAATAACTGGACCACCATTGGTTATTTGTGCTTTGGCGATGATGGATCCAATGTGTTTCATGTAACTGTTACAATATTAGGTTATCTCGCTTTTGAAAAAGAAATATTGCAACCTACTTGTCTGTGGCGCTAGTGTAGTCCGAGGCGCTTGTTCGCAGTGTACCTTTTACTCTTTGAAGCCAGCCCGGAAAGCCGCCTCCAGAAACTTCAGCGTTGATGTAAGGTCCAGGCCGAGCCAACAAAAATATCCCGGCATCTTTGGCAGCTTGGAAGAACGCTTCCAAGTCAAATATACCTTCTGAACGAAAGTTGCCCGGTTTCCCTTCCAAGAGTGCCCAGTCAACATAAAACGACACCATATTGAAGCCCATGGCCTTGATCTTCTGAAAGATATCCAGATATAGAGAAGGTACTGGGAGACGGAAAGGGTGGATTTCAGCGGAAAATATCGTCACACGTTCTCCGTGGATGAATAGTGAATGTTCATCCCACGTTACGATATTCTGGAGCACCTCTCTCTCGGAATGTTGACGAAGCAGCTCAAATGGCCGTCCCCCATGGTTACCAATACTGTGTGCCTGGGAGTTGACGGCAGCCAGAGTGGCGAGAAGTACTTTCGACAATTTCATCGTGATAGCACCTCAAAAGCATGTTGTTAAGAATGTTCAAATTCTAATTCAAACACCGACGAGGTTGGCATCGTTTTTATTGCTATCGAATTTTCGCGAGTATCGGCTAAAGGCGCTCACGCGGCGATCTCGGAAGCAAGTACCGAAAATGGTATTCCGGAATTGGATATTGGTGGACAATTTCTATTTTACCCAGAGCGAAGGTAAGTTGCTCCCAGGGTCAGTCAGAGGGGTGCTGCGGGGTTTTTAAAAATGTGCGAACATGATTGGGGCTCTTAAAACCTTGCGGGGGAATAGACGTAATTGACATGGTGATCCCAGCATGGAATGTAAATATTAGCCCCTCAAATTGTAGCAATCGAATGATATGGTGACTATGCGAATGGAGCTGTTAGGTTCATCTCAGTAGGGCCAAAAGCTCATATTAAACGTGAGCTTATTTTGTCAGGTGTACTAGAATAACGACCCAGTTGAAACATCAATAACGGGTAATTTCAACGCATGCATAGGCTATTTGAGCTCAGTTCGTAGCTTCTGGATCCCTGTGTCCATTTGTTTCTATTCTTCTTCTTTTGTGGCATGACCATCTCTTGGCATCAGTCATCACATCCGAATGCGAAGTCTACGAACAGTCCTGCTTCTCAAAATTAAATTGGTATGGAACACGTATAGCGTTACCAATTTTGTCTATGTGCTATGCTAGCACAAAGTATGCAGGTAACACCATGCACACCCTCCTTATTTCAGCCTCTATACCATCATCAATTATTAGCTTCTCTAGAGAGATGCTTTTTCCCCATAAAAATATAGATGAGGGATGACGGTCGAAGGCTGGTCCCAATGCTCACGCACCCACGACTGGCATTCCCATATGGAGGGAATAGCATGTGCCGCCCGCCACAATAGATATGCCGTCACAGACACGTCGTCACAGAAGTGTTATCAGTGCTTGAGCCAAAAACAAGGCAGGAAATAGCACGGCAGTCACCAAAACTCAAATAGTGCGAGTCCATGTGTTTAAATATTTGATGCCAAGCAGTCACTGGGATAAAGGTCAATGTTACACGACAAGATAGCGGTGCATTGCCCTACTTGGCCATGACAGACGATGCAGTATCGGGACTGACTTCTTTATATCAGATACATATTCAGCCAAAACGACATACCGGTGTTATATAATAGCAGGTTCAAAGGAATACATGTTATAGCTATGGCCAACGAGGGTGAGCCAATAGCAAGCACTTCTGGTATTGTTCTTTGCTTCCATCCATTTGATACCTATAAATAAACACTTGCCGCACTGCTTGAGAATACGAAGACTGTTTGCAACTCCACAATGGCCATTTGCTTCGTTTAAACTACGTGAAGACCTATCGATCTTGGACATTTTAGTATTAGTTATTCTTGGCGAAAAAGATTGTGTAATCAAAATAACTCATTCAATGCCATGTTGTGTGTAATGAGTTCAAACGTATTCTTATCTTGCCGAATAAGGAAGGTAGGAGAAATTCAGCACGATCAGAATGGGGCAATGATGGTTATGTAATGCTGCGCCACACTTCGCCGGAACTCAGAAATATGCTCCGATAAGCAAGCAACCCCGGGCAACTTGGCCGCCCACTGACCTAACTAACTTTTAGAAGACATGTCCCGAATGGGGACCCACGTATTTGAGCGCGAAATATGAAATTGCCGGTTCTGGGTGGATTCCTGGAGCCACCTTGACCGGGGTCCAGTGCCTATTGCGGGGATGATAATGACTCTGATGGCACAATAGTGGACTCTGTATGTGTGATAAGGTTGCGGGGTCAAAGATATTGACTCGATGACGGCGGTGAGGGCTAAGAATAAATAGTTTTTATGGTACCCCGTGTTTGCTGTCCGTTCAGCGACCCCCAAAATGAAATTCGTTACCCAGCTCGGCGCAGTTCTTGCGCCTTTCCTAATTCAGGCCTCGGGGGCTGCCACCAACGTTGAAAGCCCAATCGACCTATCTGGCTACGGAAAGTTCACAGGAACAGTCCTCAACACCACATATAGTGGCCAGAAGCTCCCGCAGCTGGTTGATGCATGGCTCGGTATTGATTATTCGACTCAGCCAATTGGGAGCGGCCGATTTCTTCCGGTAGACTGGCCCAGCCCCATCAAGGGAATTCGCAAAGCAGACACGTATGGGAAGTCATGTATCCAAGAAGCGACATCGCGTATTCCAACCACAATTCAAGACGAAGCATGTCTGAACTTTAACGTTTACCGAACCAGGGGGGTGCCACTCAATCAAAAACTGCCCGTTCTGGTGTGGATTCACGGGGGTGCCTTCTATGCTGGAAGTTGGGCGAGTTTTGACGGTGCTGCCTTTGTGGCTTCATCGCAGGTGCCAGTCGTTGTCGTGAGTTTCCACTATCGCCTCAACTCGCTGGGATTCTTGCCATCTGCCTTGTTTGAGGACAAAGGCCTGCTGAACCTGGGTATCCGGGATCAGCATCACTTTCTTCACTTTGTTCAGAAGTACATCGGATCATTTGGAGGGGACCCGAAATCCGTCACAATTGGAGGACGCTCGGCTGGTGGCCATTCCGTTGGCATCCACTACTTCCACAACTATGGCAATGAGTCTCAGCCACTATTCGCACGTGCTATCCACCAATCTGGTTCTGTCACATCCAGAGCATTCCCCAACGCGAGCTACCCACTCTACAAAACGCAATATAAAGAGTATACCGACTATCTCGGGTGCAGTAACAAGACAAATGACAAAGGAACTTTTGAGTGTCTTCAGAATGCCGATGTAGACGCAATTCGAAACATCAGCACAAAGATCTATCGTGACTATGACCCTGAACTGACCTGGCCTTTCCAGCCCGTTCATGGCGGCTACCTGTTCGAGAAGCCCGGTTCTCAATCTGGCATCGATGGAACCTTTTTTCACGTGCCGACCATTTCGTCGACAACTACAGACGAGGGAAAATATTACATGCGCGGCGACCTGGAAACCAATGATGAATTCCTCGGTTACTTGCACAACATCTCACCACTTCTGAATTCTCAAGATCTCAAACTGCTGGAGAGTCTCTACCCAGACCCCGCGACTGACGCATCATCGCCTTACGTCAACTCTCCAAACAGCACCCAGTATAACCGTCTATCTGCGGCATGGAGCGATTACGCATACATCTGTCCAGGCCAGGAAACAGCATTCAGAACATCAACCGCAGGTGTACCCACATGGAAAGTTCGCTTCAACACCAACAACAACTTTCCAGCTTGGCGGGGCATCCCACACACTTCGGATACTCGATACACTTGGAACGAACGTACCACCCAGTACCCGGAGATCAGCCATATCTATCATGCATACCTGAGTAGTTTCGTCGCGACCGGAGACCCCAACCGCCACAGATATCCCGGCAGCCCCAAGTGGCCGCAATATGATGGCGATGCTGATGAACCAGTACAACTCGTTGTGCAGCCCAATAACACTAAAGTGGAGGCGGATAGTATTCGGCGCGAGGCCTGTCTTTTTTGGAGGGATACAGATCGAGCTGCAAGATTAAACAAATAGGCAATCTTTACACATTATTGCCTCTTTCTTCGTAAGCCTGCCTACCAAGAGTCGGTAGTGGCACTAAACTCGTTCACACATCGAACCACACGTTATCAACAGATAATATTTACTCCATAGAATCATACCAAACGAAGAAAATGCTTTAAATCTTCTAAATACAAGTGTCCCAACCTCTAATTATAGTGCACATCTATTATGATTAGATCCATGGATAATTTTATGGAAACTCATGCAGCGGCGGCAGTGAAAGCCTTGAACCTCTTACTGAACTCATAGTCGTTGTATCTGATGCTGCTATTCGTGATGTAAAAAGTCTCTCGGTTGTAAGGAGTAAAAGGCACGCCGGTCTTAATCCGGAAGACCAGCAGATTAGGATTGGAAATGAAGTATCTTCCAAAAGCGATAGCGACGTTCCAATTCTTATATCTTTCATCCACGGCGACGGCTGCTGTATCTGGCGTATAGCCGCCAGCAATAATGGCAGGGGAACAGTTGTTCCATTCCTTGAGAATAAACTCAAGCTTCTGTTCCTTCCCACCGAAAGGCTTGACCTCGTCTAAAGGCTGCTGGGGCACAAAGCTTCCCTGGGAGTGAACAGGTTCTGTCGCATAGTATATATACCAATATTACCAGTACCTTGTTGTTGATACGAAATGGGCTGCCTAGCCTAGGAACAAGGGCTCTAGCAGGCCTAGTCGTATACGTTGAAGCAGCCTGCCCAAGGGTGGGGATCAAATTGATGTATTTTGGATGCTTGTCTCTAGCTAGTAGGGCTCTGCGAGCCCTTTGTTAGACAGGAAATCCTAGTCTAGGTCAGGTGACAAATCATAGGGCTAGTCCTACATCTCAAAGAGCCTCCTTTTTGCATCAGTTGTAGGGTACCTTACACTTTTGCTGGTGGTATAGCGGTATTTTACTTTGTGACAGGTTCATAAATTCGCTTCCAACTGGCGATTTCTCTCCCGGTGGAGATTCCAGGCAGGCCGGAGTCTGCTTCTGCTGCCTGTGAAACGCCAGTGGCCTCGGTGATAATCAAGATTCTGGGAGTCGATGCTCGATCGGCATAGTACTGAACCATCATATCAAGAGGGCATGGATGTCGTCGCTGCGATAGCGGGTGAGAGGGCCATAACAAGGCGGTGTGACAGGGTCGTATTACCCAGCTTGAGGGGTTGTCACAGTCTGGACTCGGAAGCAGTCATTGTAAGTGATGGAAGACTAGTTCGGGTCGAGAATGGTTACAATTTTGTAGTAGGAAAATGGTAGAATCAGTATAAGTCGGCTGTTAAAAGAAGTTGATTAGATCTGTAATGCTACAAAGTAAAGTAACTCCTCCTTCGTGGCAGAGAAGCCCTCATATGTATACTATCGAAGTTCGCTAACGGTATACGTGCTAACCTAAGCATTGTTTGTTGCCAACAAGCCTCGGCTGCTTGGCATATTGCCATTATTAAGCCGCCGTACAATTATGCCTCAAAAAAGTCCGTGGACAGTCCACGGAGTTTAAATAACATGTTGGTTAAGAATAGAGTTGATCCGCCACAGCCTCATGCTGGGCCATACACACATGGCGGTGGGTCGAGGAAAGATTTTGTGGAAGCCTCCTTATGCAACAAAATCCCGCCCTGTTCGAGAAACGGTGAAGATGGGCCGGGTTTTGTAGAAATGGCGGTCGTTGATGGCCAATGCTCCGAGTCGAATCACTAAAATTAGTCAGACGAACCAGGTTGCGGACCAGTGCCGAGCCACTGGACGTTGTGAGGCATCGCGGCCGAGGTCCATGTCAGAGCATTGATCTTTTTTTTTCTTCCTGAGCCAAATCTTGTAATTGTAACACGGGAAGGGGACCTTCTTCCAGATTACGAAGATCAGTTACCGCCGAGACAAAAGATCAAGCAATAAATATAGTTACCACATTCATTAGGTCTGTTGCACCTGATTATACCACGTTACCGTCCCTAGCGCCTAACTGACAAACATCCGAGGCACTGTTAAAAATGACTTTAATAATCCGCAGGTGATACATGATTGATAATTCCGCCAAATGACGTCACTGCGCCTCACTCTGTTGTTCAGATGAAGAACATCAAAAAGTCCGATTTTATGCCCGTAAAACAGAAGAAAAGAAGTCATGGTCAATCATCCGATGTTCAATTTCAAGTAGAGCGATTTTCGCGAAGCTGGCAGGTATCGCACAATTCAATATCACTATACCAGCCAAGTCGGTAATGAGAAGAGAGATTATAGAAGATGTGGTAGACGGGCAATTCAAAACCAACGGAAGTAGATACGGCGTCTGCCATGATATTAAAAACAAAAAGTATTAAAAAAGCGTACTTTATTGTTCCATTGGCTAGTCTAGTCAAGCCTGCATAAACTTTTGTGTTGGAAGAACCGAACCGAATTGTTCCATCTTCATTAGCTAACCAATAATATCATCTAATTCTAAAAATATAAGTTTTTTCTAGAAGCGTGAAGGTAAAGAACCTCCTTCGGCTTGGCATAGATATAGGCACCTGATGAAACAGCTCTACTATAGGGTGGCCTCAATCTGTGCCAACTCCTTCATGGTCGAAGCGACATTATCCTTGGCTGCCTGAGCAGGCTCTGTATATGGCTTCCTGGGAGCCATCTTTTCAGGTGCATGTTCAATACCGGCGGCCTTGGCGGTATGAATTGCGGCAGCATACTTGGTTGCGGCGATACCAGATTTGCAAGGCTGTTCGGCGAGTGCTGCCTTCTGGTGCAGCTCGAGAGCCTCGCTAGTCTTTCCCTCTTTCCAAAGGTTATAAATACGAGAAATACTCTTTGGGAATACGTTGGCAAAAGCAGCAATACAGCCTGCAGAGCCAACACTTAGGCCACCAATCAAGAAGTCTGATTGGCCTCCAAAAGTGGCAAACTTGTCTGCAGGCAGTTCAGCAGCTAGACGGGTAATCTTGGCCACGGATCCGCAAGTAAGCTTAACACCGACAATATTGGAGTGCTTGCGAGCAAGATCGGCAATGGTTTGCGAGTCGAGATCAACTCCGTTGCAAACTCCAGGGAAGTTGTAGATGACGATAGGCAGAGCGCTCTTAGTGGCCACCTCGGCGAAAAAGTCGTTGATCACGGCTGGTGTAGTCGCCTTTCCAAAGTATGCCGGAGGGAGAACAAGCGCGTAGTTGGCACCCGCATCGGCGGCATCGGCGATATATTCAAGGACTTGGCGGGTCGAGTGTCCGCCGACACCTGCCATAATGGGGAAGTCTGGACCCACGGCCTTGCGGGCAATATCAACTAAGGCCTTGCGTTCTTCGCGTGTCAACAGGAATGTTTCAGCATTTGTGCCGAGAATAACGAGGCCTCCGAGGCCGCTCTTGGAGAGGTAGGCGTAATATTTGGCCTGGTCCTCGGGGATCAGGGTATCAGTCTCCCTGTCGAACAAGGTGACGGCAGGGCACCAGACTCCACTCGGGGGAACTTTGGGGAACACCATGGTTGCTGATATGGAACAGAGTAGACCGTTTAGGATTATGAATATATGAGAATAGGATACTCCGAATAGAAGTAATCTTTATGTGGCTGGGAGTGTAGTAGTTTATGAAGATGCAGAGTGGGAGGATCGAAGAATTTAATGCCGTTGGGTTTATGCGGATACCGCCGCCGCTTTCCAGCCATGTCGGGATCGGTTCCCGATAGCTCGGCTCAGGCCCGATAGGACGCAGCGCCGATTAGATGCGTATCAAAGTGCCGACCACAGTGTAGGTCTTGTGGGAATAAAAATAGAAACTTTCTTGCGTACTTGATCTTCAATAATTGACATAGCGTGCGACCGGTATACTGATTGTCATCACGAGGCGCCATTCGCATCCTGACATTGGTGGTGTTTTGCCCAAGAGTCGCCTTGCACTCCACCTTCACAACCATCCAGCCGTTGCGAGCCCTTTGCACCCGACCAAGACTACTGCTCTAAAGATATCCTTTCGCATATAACATGATTTTTAGCCGGCATGTTAGTCCATTCCGGCAGAAATTTCATCATTGCGCCCGATGCATTCATATGGTGGGGACGTATGGCCTTGGACATCTTGATGCTAGGTTAATGATCACCATTGATTTCATACGCCATCTACTATCTGCATGCTTCACGGTAGGATTGGCTAATTATTGGCCCTCTTACGAAACCTTAGAAGAATACTAACTAATTACCGACTGATCAGAAAGAGAAATAGCCATTAGAAGAAAACAGGGACATGGTCGTGCGCGCATTCTAATAAAGTTGGCTTGAATCCTTGGGGTATTCACTTGGTCTCCGAGTAAGATTATTATACTTACCCGTGGAGTACATTTAAACAGATGCATGACGGGAAGTTACAGAATATTGATAACGAACCCAATCACTCCGAGAAAAGGAGTTCTTGTGATTCCGGAGATTCGTAGGAACATATTTCTCAACAGGGTTTGGCTGTCGCCGTTCAGAAACATCGCAACAGTCAATATGGCAGGCACGACGCGGCACATCTTGATAAGAATAACATTACTTACTATAAAATCTATAGCGAGCGTGCTTAAATTTTTGAAAACATCACCACTACGAATAGAGTGGTTGGGAGAGCACCCCGAATCACAGATTCTTGCGCTGTGTTTACTGCTCGTCTGGAGCTAACAAATGGCGCCTGTCCCCTGAGACTCGTTGACCCCCCTTGCTGGGCCAGTAGTGTGTGTTTAGCTCACTGGTGACCAAGGAAATTTTTAGCGGTAGTGGTCACGTGGGATGATGATGCTTACCCCTCATTTCCCACGGCGGATGGCCTGCCGATGGGCTGTGACCGTGTCTGTTGCGCGCCGTGTCCTCGCCGGAACAGGCCCGAGCATACCAAAGCCAAGAGTCAACGGCCCTGAAGACGACATGATCGCAGCTGAAGCTGTTCCCTAAAAAAAAACTAGTTTCCGGTCTCGGACGACGAAGCGGCTCCGAACGATTCAGCCCCTAAACTACCCGGTTCGAAGCAAGTATGCACGATGCCACTCCATCGCTGTTGCGGTGTTCACAAAAACTATAAGTGTGGAAAGTTACAGTAGTGGCGTTATACCAATGATTCAAATTTCATAATACTAGTTGTGTAGTCGAGACGCGAGTCTCAAACGAACCTAAATCAAAATTTCGTCAATCTATAATATCTTGACAAAGTTCTTGATACGGAGCATTCACTTTATCAAGGTGTAAAGGTGATTTTTTGTTCCTGGGGATAGGAGCGGCTCAACAAGGTAGACACAACCTATTGACATTCAAATTTTGTGGTACGCTTGCCCTCATACCAACAATCACCCCCGAAGCCTAACGGTAATACACATATATATTTAATACTCGATGGCTTTTCCCGTCTTAAGCTATATTAGCTGTCCGTTGAGGCACTGAGAACATTGGCCCAACCTTATCAGAAATGCAAGATTGGTGGGAGCTTGCTCTACGGGGATAATACCTGCCTCTA
The DNA here is from genome assembly GCA_020623695.1 of Calonectria henricotiae. Lineage (NCBI taxonomy): Eukaryota > Fungi > Ascomycota > Sordariomycetes > Hypocreales > Nectriaceae > Calonectria > Calonectria henricotiae. Next base: position 70,844 of record JAHVYB010000160.1, read on the forward strand.
GCAAAGTTGATGAAGATGCGTGATATCGATTGTTCACAATGCTGAAGCTAATCTCAATTTTCTTTAAGGGAAACTTTACCTATGTATTGTTGCAGCCACCACAATTACGCCTTGTCTGATATTTATTAACGTGAACATTTATCTTGCTGAGACCTTGATCGAGCGTTTCAACCGAGTACTTGTCACCATTTTAGCTATGATTCAAGTTTTCACAAACACGTAACACGGAAATTGGACCTTGTTCCAGATTACAAAGATCGGTTACAGCCGAGGCAAAAGATCAAGCAATGAATGCAGTTACCGCATTCATTGAGTCCATTACATCTGATTATAGCACGTTGCCGCCCCTAGCACCTGGCAGACAAGCACCCATGTTACAGGATTATTTGATTGTGTGTTTTTCTATATGCCAACGTTGGGGTTTCAGATACAAATTTGTTAGTGGCGGTCACCGTAGAGCCCATTTCCTTGACGGTCTTTGATCATTTCTCTCCATATCCCTAACTCAGTCCTGCTAGTTAAGGAGTTTCATATAGCTGCATCCTGCAGTACCAATAATAGCCGTACCGACCCCTACTCCGACCCAGACACCGCTTAATTCTATGCGTAGAGGACCCAGCTCAAGCCAGATAGCAGAGAGTATGGCTGCAAAGCAATTGATGATAAACACTACCCATCCTGCCAAAAACATTGAAGATCAAGGCCTCGAAGAATGCCGTTACAGCCACGAGAATGGAATCAATACATTGAATAGGGTAGGTATCGCTTGAACTGTAAGGCTACGTATAGCATTGTCGTTGGAGAAAATGAGACTGATTCGATTACGCAGAGTATAAGAGTATACAGCCAAATACTCCAATGCCAGCGAAGCAAATGGCCTGGGCAGCAGCCACTTATTTGGCTTTCATCACCCGCCTTACACCAATAAGATGACCAATGCGAGTGCATGTAGCCCACTCAGCCAAGGTGACGGCAGACCCAGCAGTCGATAGCCGATCCATTGGACCCCATCCGCGGATGACATCACGAGAGAAACTTTCCCAACACTGATGAGAGGACTTTTCGAGGAATACGATGTATAGGTGGAGATGTGTACGACGTGTATCGTTTGCTACAGCAACTCCCAAGGCAGCCCCGTCAAGGCCTATTTCCAAGCGGAAAGCAAACAACCAGCTAAGCAGAGCATTGAGCGGAGTGCATATGAGTAAGATGACCATGGCGGCTTTGAAGCTGCCTTGTGCCTGTAGGAATCCTTTCCCAGATTCGAAAGATGCATATTCCGGAACGGCGAGAAGGCTCCCCCGTAGAAACTAACCAGCCTTCATAGCCACCGAGGCGGAGGTAAAAAAAAAAGTCTAGGATCGGAGAAGAGCAAAGCCAAAATGTAGCAACCAGAGGGAGAGAGCTTTTTGCGAGTAGGCGTAGCTCGAACTAATCGCTATCCGTTGCTATCATGCGCTATATAAAGCACCGTACCGGTCTCGCAAGGGACGTTCGTATTTTGCGCGACAGTTGCTGGCTCGGAGCCATGATCCTCTTCGTCGGACAACAGAGTCTTACTCTCCCCCATGATGCGATCTTGGGGTTCCATGATGTACTGGGGGTGATTGACCATGGGTACAGGGATACTGGCATGAAACTGCATCGGCGGCAGAATTCTGTGATCAGATCACATCTCTGATTGCAAATCAGGGCAGGGATTCCAATTTCTATAATGGCAATTATTCAGCTAATATTTTTGCTCAGGCCTTGGCCCTCGGTGCAGACTTTGTCTGGGTCTCTCGTCCGCCGCTCTGAGGACTAGCGGTAGGTGCATCCGTCTCTAAAATTAACATGATAAAATACAAAGGAAAAATTCCAGGTTTTTTAAAACTCTAATGCCCATCCAAATGGCTTTAGATCTGCTGAAGCCCCACCGCTACCCCGATTCCCCTAAGCCGGGGCTGGGATGGGATGATCCCACGCAACTTTGCCTATCAAGGGCTCTGTAGAAGATATGTAATCGATTACGAAGCCCTTTTTGCATGACGGCGATATAATCTTCTTCATAAAAAGCCTCTGCACGGCGCTGATGGCAAAAACGTACCGAGCCAAGAGATAGTGCGTCCCACTAGCCCATGCCTGCATCCTGGTCAAATGTGCAGACTGTAACAAACAATCCTCGACCATTTCGATGCGGTCTTTACGGTATCCTTCGAAAGCGTTCTGTAGCTTTTCTGGACTAGTTTGCTTGTCCACGCAGACCGCCTTTTGAATACGGTTGCACAATGCCACCACATCTTGAATACCATTGTTGAGTCCCATGCCTGTAAAACCAGATGTCAGTCCTTGCACCAAACAATTTATATCCAAAATATACTCTTTCTTACCAGCATTTGGGGTAAACTTGTGGCACGCATCCCCCACGAGAACGATTTTGCCTCCCCAGCTCCAATTCTTTACCACACCCTCCTCCAGGTTGGCCATACCAGCCGAAGTCCTTTTCTCAAATACATCTTTGACTTTCAACGTTTCATTGACAGGCATTTCGGCGAATAATTTTACGTAAGCCTCAATATCTTTATCATTGTAGAAAGTCCGTTCGGTTGTCTTCTTTGGCAGTTTTTCGTATAAGAAAATCCAGCCCTTCTCCTTTCCTGTGATGTACATAACAGAGCGGTCGGTGTTTTGAGTTTCGTAACTTTGGCCCGGCTCGGAGGGTCGAGGGAATGATGCCCACATGCACTTGTAACTCGTTTTGTAAGGGGTCTCCGAGTCCCATGACGCTTCGCGATTAGGGGCCTCGGCAATGGCGAGACGACGCATAATACGTCGAGTCTGCGAGTGCACCCCATCAGCACCAATAACAATAGAGCCAGAATACTTTGATCCATCGGTGCAAATCACTTCAACCCCATTGTTTGTTGATACAATGTCAGCTAGCTTTTTCCCTGTGAGGTACTTAGCCTTAGCTTCTTCTGGAAGCCCATCATACAGCGCCTCGACCAGCTGTGCTCTGTGATACGCGACAGGGTAAAGTCCATGACTACACACCATGATTAGTAATAAATTAACCAGAATTTCCAACCTTGGCCACCGTACTTGGCATTAATGATATCATACGCAGAGTTCTTTTTGAATGTGCGACCATCCACTGTAAATCCCCTGCAATCCTGTACCGTCTCTCCAATTTCTAGCAGCTTTGGGAGCAATCCAAATTGGTGAAAAACCCGCAAGTTGTTTGGCGCCAGTACAAGACTAGCGCCGACATCTTCAAGGACGTTGTCGCGGCGCTCGAGGACGACGAAATCAATGCCTGCGTGATGAAGAGAGTGCGCAACGGTGATTCCATTAGGGCCCCCACCGACAACAATGACCTTGAATGGGTCGTCGGCCATGATGGTTTCTTTAGACGGTAAAGTTGCGAATGGTGAACTAGCCGACAGCCTTGGACGGATAATTCAGAAGGCAATCTGAGTCGTTGGTTCGCGAAGGCACAAGTGACAGGGCTATCCTTAAGTAATGTTTCACAAGCTTTGTTAAAATCGGCACCACAGAATCAGTTTAACTTCCGATTGTTTCTGTCTCTATTGCTCCTCGACCCATCCTGACCAACCGGTCGCCTCTACTCCGTACTGACCTGAACTTGAGGCGACGGATCCACACAGCGCGAATTGCAATCCAGGATTTGGCCAAGCCTTGGCGCACTACTGGTGCCGAGTAACATCTAGCCCCATCCGCCCCTGAAACTAAAGGCTCAAGGGTGGAACAGAACGGATAAAACTCTATTCATTCCCGCCATGTTATACATCTGAAAGCCACAAACACAAATCTCGCGCCTACATCCAATACCGCTTATGTAGGGCTAGTTACACACACCTAGCTACATATTACAAATCTAATAGCTGATCGGGTTTCCCACCATGCCATTTAGACATATTCCCTTAACCCTTCCGTGATAGCAACCCAGAGGAGGCCCAAGCGTGTTTTTTTCCACACGACCAATTCGGGGCAGATCCCGGTTACTCCAGCACATCATCACCCCTGCACAGCTATGCAGCCTATGCTCCATCTGTGCCTTTGACCACCATGAAATCGCTTTTGTATAGCCCCCCCCCCCCAAAAAAAAAACCCCATTCTGATATTATCGTCAACAAGCGGCGGGTTCCTTATCATATAGTGGCCTGACAGTCCTAATCTCCGTAAGACCCCCTGGTTGAACTCTATCGCCACTAGCTTCTCTGCTAGCCTCAACATCTACCACTGGCTTTAGTCTGGTCTGGTCTGGAACCCGATAATGACAAAATGAGGACGAGAATAAATTCAGGTTGAGTATTATGACACGTGTGGCAGGACTATAATTTTGTGTCGAATCAGTAGCTGTGTATAAATATATTCATGAACTCACCACATGTCGATATGTTTACAGTGCAAACTAAGCAAAAGGGATGATGAATCAGACGAGCGAATACATTTGTTCTGAACTTTTCTTGCTAGATGCAGTATACTTCCAGTTGGTTTCCCTTCCAGACTTCGTGATTGAAGCAAGCGGGCAACCCATCTACAACTGACACGACGGTGTGCAAAACGTGACGCATTTGATTCAACAATGCCCTAAATCAGAGGCATGCGTATCTATGCTGTGCCCTTTTGAGGGTATGAGAACTCAATCTTTGCAGCCTACAATCTATCGATGGCTCCTTTATATCAAAGACGGTGGGCTTAAGTTGTAGTTTATGGTCAAGCGCTTCGCATGTTGGGAGACAAAAATTATTATGTGTTACCTAAAAAGTGTCTTCTAGATAAGCACGAGGGTTTCATCAGGCTATAAATGAGACCGTTCAAGGTAATGATTCAGTGGTTTGCTCACACAAGCCACATCAAACTTCGTCATACTACCAACCGAAATGCACAATTGACCAGCTTAGCGAAACCTATGGCATTATTGGCCAAAGAGCGCCGCCATCGCTTGTAGTGCATGTGAGAAAAGCAAGGTGCATAATTTGGAACATGCGCACGGACGTCACCATCGCTACAGACTACAGTGTCCACCAATGAATTGTCCGAGTGCCGAGGCTGCCCACCTTGGACTCCAGCTAACTAATCGACCTTTTCACAAATCGCCCACAGTGAGAAAATGGAACCAGATCCAGTGTTAGTTAATCCCAACCATGCAACGAGATGGATGTTTCCCCAAGCCACCTGGTGGTCGATGTGCGGGACTGTATGACTGTTCACAAATTCGGAACCCAGGACCATCCCGAGATCCCGTGTTTAATCTCGGGCATTAAAGCCACAATCATGCATCAGTGGCCGAGCACTTTCGGCGCCGACCTTCCTTGCCAAGCGATGCATTTTCGTTGGTAATGGAATCACTGAGTTTAGACTCCAAAAAAAATTTCGAGTATGATAACTCATGTTGCTCAGTCAGATATTTCTCACTTCACCATGATGACGCATACTTGTCCTCTTCAGCCATCGATACCCCAACATTGCTTATTGGGAAAATCATTAATACATATTTCTTGGTAAGACTTCATTTTATTGTAGCAGAGAAAGATGAGGACAGTATCAAACTTCACATGACTATTAAATCTAATAACGGCCTTGAGAGACTTGATATAAAAATGACTGGTTACAGGGTAGGTCGTGGGGATAATTTAACTAAAAGCGCACACTGCGTACGCATAATAACTGACCCGGACGACAATTGAGGATAACGATAACATGTATGCTTGTTGACTTTAAAATTTACATACAAAAGTAGGTTTGAAAGGAGTAAGGCTATGCACGTATATGGTTTCTTTATCTGATGTTGATTATGTACTTCTAAAATTATGTTTTGACGAACAATTCTCCCACTGCTCTCTCATTTGCAGCTAACCTTTAAAGGGCAGCGACAATGCTAGTGATGGGCGCCTTGACAAGGGTGATTTCCTTGCACTTGGTGGTACGCTGGCTATAAATCTCTCCCTCTTTCCATTTGGGGTTCTCCCAAGTTTCATCGCTACATTCTAGATTGAGCTTCACGCCACCTTCGGCATGGACATAGCCACCCTCTTCTTCGCAAGACCAAGTCTGGTTCAGCTTAAGCTCGCCCGTTGGGCGGTTGAATGTGTACGAAGCCTGAATGCCACCGAGTGGATCCTTGCATTCATAAATCTGAGTGCCATAATAGAAGTCCTGAAGCTGAGACGAAGAGCTGCTACAGACAGGGCGGTAGTTGAGAACCGGATTGGCGAGGGTGAAGTTGACGTAGCCCCATGAGTTCTGATGGGCGGGAGTGGAAAAGGTGTAGGAGGCGTGAAAGTCGAAGTTGTGGACATACCATTCGGTAACATGTGTGCTTTTATCCATGCAGGTATCATTTGTCGCACGAGAGGTGACTAAAGGAGAGGCAGCGGCGCTGCCAGCAAGGAGGAAAACTGAGGTCAAGAACTGCATGCTGACAGATATTTTGGGGTATTAAGTTGTTTGTGATGGTAGATTGCGAGGAATTATACCGAATTCTTTTGTTTTTGGGGAGGGGGGAAAGGGGGGATAGATCTAGGAGAATATAATGGCGTTTGGCGTTTGTATGAACTATGAAGAGAAAGAAGGAATCAATGCACGGGCTTGTGGGCACAGACGGGGTATGAGATAAAGCTGGGATAGGTTCTGCATGAAGTATTCTTGCTTTTGGTCCTTGCAAGGATATGGGAATGAAGTTCTACGGATGGTGCATGTTAATAAAAGACTGTCCGCAATATGTAACCTTCATGCTCCCCGCAATTTCATGCCCTGCTCGGCGTATGTCGTTGCCTAGTTTACCACCGGAGTGGCCGGCTCTGGCTCTCTCTGGCGGGGCGATTTGTGTTTCCACAGCAGTGATTGGCAACGCAAAACCTCGTACCCAAAATAAAGTACCAAGGGGGATTTTCACTAGCCAAATGTACTCTGTAGATGCGTTGCAATGCGCTTTTAGTGTGTGGTTTGATGCTATTTTCGGTCGACCATCAGCGCCTCCCTAGTAGCACGGGGCAACCCCAGTGCACCATCCCCACCCCACTCCACCCACCATTGGGCTGCTTGCTGGCCTGATGTCGTAGGACTGCTGAATGTGATCGACATGCGAAAGCTTGCGCATCCTCGTGACCCATCTGTGCCGTTGCTCCGGCCCGACCGTCGTCTGGATTTGCCCTGTCAAGGTGAATGACGTAGCGAGGAATTTTGTAATTGTATGGACCACTAGGTTGGTATACGGAGAGCGTAGATGCGCCCGGGCGTGGTGCGCACCATTACAAACGTGTAGTCGAACAGGTGGTTGGTTGAAGCTGGTATTTGTAGAATTTGGGAATCTAAGCTATCATCATTCATTCATGTCGGAAATCTCCAAATGCCCCCGGTCCATACTATTTCCCGTAATTAAGATAAAAATTTGACCAATATTTTCCATTATGTTTCTTGCATCCAAATTTTTGACGCGACTTGTAAAACAAGTCTGTGCTTGTGCTGGCTGGTCAATGCAGCACAACCGACTCCAGAGAGTGACCAGCCAATATTTGAGGTCCCTGATCGTCCTTGAGCCCTAGGATTTCAAAGAACCCACACCTTTGAAACTGGGCTCGGCCTGAGTCTTTGTTCTTTCCGAACAACTTCGTGGATAGAGTCCGTCGCTGCGGGGTGCCCTCCTCGCTTTCGGCAATTAGGATGCCGTAAAGACCATCGCACTGCGTCTGAGATTGGAATGAAGTTGCTCGGCTCGCCAGGGTCTCATCGCTCCAGACTGCAGGGTTGTGTTGATGCGGACCGGCAGCGCCAGGCGTTGTGACCGGGGCAGAGTAGCCTAGAATCAGCCCGTACACCTCTTCCAACTCGTCCAAGTCACTCGAATCGAATTTGCAGTTGGCAATGGCGCCGCTCCCAATTTTTTGACGCGCCGCGCCTGCAATCTCGAAAGGGGTGATGGTGCCAGCTGCCATGGCACCTGGTTTGCGTTGGAGATGGACGAAGGGAGCCTTCAACTTCAACCATCCCCGTTTCTTAAGTGGCCCAAATCGGTTGGCAGACGAGGTTCGGACATCAAACCCCGACACCTTGACCTGCTTCAGACGCGAAAAGCCCTCGATTCTAGGGGTTATAAAAGTGACCGGACCACCCAGAGCAGCCCACGACCAGGAGGGAGCGATGTACTCTGAGGGAATCAGTGCTGCTTTGCGCTCAAAGAGAAGCTCCTCGGGCATGTTCTGCAGCCAGAGCCCAGCACAGTACTCTTCTCCGTTCAAGTGCGCAACGGCAGAGGCCGCCCCGGCTATTGCAGCAAGCCTGTCGGTTTCGTACGTAAGCTTTCTTCTAGTGAATTCCTCCACCAAATCCATCCACGGCTTTTCCCAATCCCGCAAACGGTCATTGAGGGGCGCCGATTCGCTCCACTCGGCCATCTTGCACCTCCAACTCATCTCTTTCCCGCAGTATCTTACATTGCGACGCGAGATGTACTGTTCCTGAAAAGTCCAGGCCCGTCGATCCAGAGGCTCATCATTACGGTCGTACCAACACGCCTTCTTGTATAGGTACGCTGTCGCAGATCTGTCTCGTCCAGCTGAGACAGCCACCGGCACGTAGCTTGTACTTCTCTGCGTGAGAAATCCGTCCGAGTCAGCGGCGGCATTCGCTGCGCTGATGGTGATGTGGGCATTGGCGAAAGTTTCCGCCATCTTGCCCACCTCAGCCTCCCAGTCAGTGGCATCTCCTTGAATGATGCAAAGAGAGTCGATCCAAAGATAACGAATGCCAAGTTGCCGTGTCACTAGAATGGCATCTCGGAATGTTTTTGGGACCGACCTGACGTTGAACCCCGATTTGATTGACTTTACATTCTGTTTTGTGGCAACGAAGGCATTTGATGACCCCCAGCAGTGACTTAATGCCACGTACTTGTCTTCCAGTCCTAGTGGACGAACCAACTTAATCGAGTTGGGATCGGATACATCAAGCACTCGAGATGGAAGTGGAGTCCATTCTAGTCCGCATTCGGCATGGCTCCTCTGGCACTTTCGGGTCCAATACTTGATCTGCGCGATTGATTGGGCTGATATCGGATCTTCATGCACAACAATGTTTTGGAAGCTACCTGTTGCGGGGTCATCTGCACGGCACCATTAATACTTGGTCGTCAAGCAATAAGACTTAATGGATGCTTACCGTGCTCTATACTTAGATCGAGACGTCGAGAGGTATCCCATGCAGGCGCGCATGTATACTCCCCGGCCAATAGTTTTTCGGGAACTCCACCAATGTCAAGGCCGTCTCCAGCCCATGTGGTAGTTTGATGACATATATAACTTGCGAGAACGCATCGGTGAGCCCAGAGAGCCATGGCCTTGCGATCCAGCAGGTCAAGACTGGCGGCATAATGCAATATCGGACATTCTGTGCTAAGCTGAATAGAGTCTGGGGACAACACCCGGCATGCTGGACACTTGAGTGGCAGAACAGGCCGAGGGATCTCAGTCACTGCAGAAGATAGGCGAACTGCCTGATCTAGCAAGCCCTGTACTTCTTGTGATATCAACTGCAGAATGGGGCTGCTCTTATCCGTGAATTGAAAGAGCCCCTCGCGGTCTGCATGGACCGAAATGTGCCTCTCGCCGGATATTCCAAGTAGCGTCACTTGTTTTTCGGAAGCCTGGTCCAAGTGAAGAGCATTAGCAGACGGCCCCTCTTCGGGGTGGGGTGGGTGAACACATACACCAAGCTCGGATTCCGTTCCATAAAAGCTGAGAACAGGTCCGGTATAGAGCGATTTAAACTCAGGCGTAAGTTGTTGAAGAACATCTCCGTTGAGTTTCAAAGCATCAAAGAGGCGGACTTCTGTCTCGGTCGGCCTTGGACTGAGAATATCGGCAACTTTGGAGAGGATCTGTGCATAGTCTTGCGATTCCGTGCCACGGTGGGCGGTTCCTAAAAAGATGGTTCCAATAATGTTCTCGAAAATGGGGATGAAGTGTTTTTGAGTTCGAGCTTGTAAGAGAAGCTGTATCCATAAATCATGAATTAGAGACAAGATTTCGTTCGGAGATGCTCCATATGCTCGCTTACCTGCTTTAACAGAATACCACCAAATGAGTAGCCGACAAATATGATGGGCCTTTGGGCCTCCTGCAATGCGCCTTTTAATAAGAAGAAAAGTCACAAAATCTCAGAGTTCGTACCTCATCCCTCTGTCGAAGCTCAAGTAAAGATGTCAAAAAATGAAACGCCCAATCAACGATGTCAGCCGTCGACGCGGCAAACAGACCGGCAGTAGAATAACTGCGGTATGCGAAAATGGTCCTCGTCTTGTCAGTTACTTCCGGGAGCAACTGTTCAAGGGGTGTCGTGTTTTGGGCCGTGCTTCTTTCGGATGGATGGCCTTGTATCACAACAACGCTATTTTCTGTTGTCAGAACACACATCAAGACATCGTAAGTGAGAGATTGGAACCTACTCAACCTCGACAGGGATCCGCTGCCCATCAGTGGATTTTGCGGGGAAGCCGCCAAGAGACGACCGGAGCCATGACATGGTAGGCAGGCCTACTAATGATCCACGCTCCTCGAAGATGCGAAGAAACAAAGCTATACGATGGGTGGAAGCAGGCACTATTTCAGTAATGATGAAAACTTGAAGATACTAAAACCATGCCGCGCCCAAGAAACAAAGAAATCAATAAAATCCCAATGCCTCCTTTCACGCAAAAGAAGAGCTGGTCCAAGAGCACCGCCGAGCCACCTCAGCTGAGGGGTTGAAATACAAAAAACATCATTCGGTTCGGCGCAAGAGTCAGGCTCAGGGGGAGTTCCTTAATTGTTTTGAGGATAGCGCTGGTGGTCAGCCGGTGCCAGCCACAACGACCTCAGCCGGACCATGCGCCGAGCCACGTGCAGACAATTGGTTCTTCCCGATAGCACTAACCCGTTGTTTCGTAGAGGCAGGCCTCTTGAAACAGTCTAGGGAACTCAAGAACATCTGACGGCCTGACCGATCACACACTATCACACTCGTCGCCCCTACGCAGAAGTTCGGGCCACTGCATCGCGAAATGGGGAGATTGGTAGCTAGTTGATGAAATTTAAATTTTTTATTTTTTAAAAAAAAAAAAAAAAAAAAAAGCCACAGCGGCAACCCAAAGTTGCGATTGAATTGGGGAAAGGGTCCCAAAAACCAGTATTGAAAGTTCTCAAAGAAGAGAGAGGGGAGGGGATCAATGCATGAATATTGTCATTTTCAGCTAGAGGATACTAATAATTATGAATCCCCTGGGCTTTCCTTCCTTCGACAACACGGCCGTCAACCATGGTGGGTGATGCCTTGGGGTATGATAGTCCAGGCCTAGAACCGCACCAAGCGATGAGAATGTCGCACGATGTATTTTTCATTTCTGGGTAGCCATGGACACTGTTCGTCGTTAATCTCAATCGTGAGCCTCGTCTTCCCCGACCAAGCCTCTTTGGACATGGCACGCCCTAACTGAGTACTGACATTTCAATTGATATATTGTGGACTTAATCACATAGCCTAATTTGGAATGCTTATATAAATGACTTATCAAGCCATTGAACCTAGACACTCCCATTAAGCCACGTGGAAACTAGCGTATGAATTTGGAAAATACAACAGTTGGGTTCAACAAGAAGAGATGTGAGAATAGTTTGTTGTTGAGAATTAGTTGTTTAGATGGCTGCCATGTCAGCTATAATGATGAATGATAGTACCCTATGATGGCTTGGAACTCAAAGAATTCGAATCAACAAGACGAAATATTTAAAGATGTACTAAGGAGCGGAGGAACGAGCCGCATAAATAGCATCGCTATTGAGAACTAAATTAAACGACCCGGCCCCGTTCCCCTAGGCAAACATCCTTCCTAGCAAAGGGACTCCAGGGAAGATTAAAGAGGAAAGCCGTGGAATCCAGGCAGAATGCAGCCATGAATGGGGGCCAAAATCACAAACTTGGAAAACTCGACGGTGAAGAAGTTGTTAAATAGATCCACTTGCCAATACCCCATTATGTAACGAAAAAGCTTGGTATATTCAGTGGTACTGATCTTTGTCACTGGTTGCCTCACTTTTGTCGTTTCTTTTCTTCTCCGAAAGCCACAATCGTCTAACCTAGAAGCCCAAATTTTCAGAAATTGTCGTTAAAAATTGGTCATGCCGTCAAGCATTTATGCCTGCTAGTTGATGAGTCTGTGGCCCTGGTACCGATGGCGAGGCGGATCAATACGTGTATGACATCGGCGACGGAGGACTAGCCGCATGCCTTGTATTTCGCCCGTCGTTTGATATCCCAAGGGTAGCGTGGGCGATGAGTGCAAAGGCTGATGCAAGTGCGGCAGAAGATTAGAAAGGGTCAATTGGACGAGAAAGCTGCCTAATCGGATGAGTATTGGTCCAACCGCCACACCGGAGCGCTACATATCTGGGCTAGCCTTTGTCCCATTTGATCGATCCACCACGGCACCTGGAAGGGCAGTTGGCTACGCCCTGAGAAAGATGATCAACAATCTCGGTAAAATTCAACATTTTCTAGTTGATTTATGGAGTGATGGAAGAAATATGTGTCTTTTGATCCTCCCCCCCCCCCAAAACAAAACAATCCAGCAACTTTTGACAGTGGGCCAGACTTACATGGGTAAGATGCAAGGTTAGAAAAATGTACCAACAGTGACACGTCAACTAAACATGGACAAAGCAATGTGAAATTACTAAAATAATAATACAAATTCTAATTACGAGCTCCTCCCTTGCAAATAATTTTTCTTTGGTTTAAAATAAAATAAAAATAAAAATACACACTTGAAGGAGACAGCACCACCTCAAAACGCCTCCACGTGAGTCCAGACGAGGAATTGGTGCCATGGCGCTGCCAGGTGGCAAACCCAAGTAATGAGAGGCAGCCACAAGCCCCACGAAATGGTTTCTGGGCGTCCCAAGGGGCTGAGACACAGAGTCGAGTATGGTAGGTCTTGACCACCGATTCAGGGCACTACTGAGTTGCGAATGTCGTGGCGTGCTGTCTAGTTGACTGCCGAACCCCTCCTATGGCTGAACTCAAATTGCTGAGCGGAGAATGGAGATGCGACCACATGGGGGGGCTGTGGTGGCGGCGACGAAGCCCCACTGTCTTGGGCGCGTTTCGCGGCGCACGAGTCGAGCCATGACGGGTAGTCGCCATTTTGAATTCACTGACAAGCATATTTAGCGCCGCCGGGCTTGGATTGGGAACGGCTGGTTGTTGCCAACTGGGCTGGGCCTCGTGGCATTGGCGCCACCGCGCACAAAATGGTTTTTAGTGCTGCCAGTTGGACAGTGGACAGTGGGCAGTGGACAGTAGACCGTAGACTCTACCCGTAGGCGTAAGGTGGGGCGCACGCCTTCACACCTTGTCCCGAGGTAGGCCCGGAAAACCTGTGTTAGCTGGGAAAACCTGTGTCACCTGTTTTTTGCTAGCCTCTTACCAAAAGCTTTAAAAAAAACACTAAATTGAACTATTTTTAAGTAAATATTGCGTAATTATAAGATGCCCGCTAGATATAAGATTTCTAAGAAAGATTAATTTCTAAAGAAATAGCTGGAAAAAACTAAGGCTAAATTAGAAAAAAGGGTACTTATAGTATTTAATTTAAATATCTCCTATAATACTAGAAGAGCTATAAAGCTTATTAAAATATTACTTTTAATCTATAAGGTTATTATTAAATTAGGTAAATCTAAAGAGACTATTTAGTATATTAAGGCTAAGGCTTTATCCTTATATATTTCTACTAAATCATAGGGCTACTTAATACTCCTAATACTACCTAAAAATATAGCTCTTATTACTTTTATATTATAACTTAAAGGATCTAGCTTTTTAGCTAATAAAATATAGATTAAGGAGATTATATTAGGATTTCTATATTCTTAAGGTATTATAAAGGATTATTTTTTAAAATCTTAGTATTTTAATTTTTATAATTATAATTTATAGCTTTAAAAGATATTTATTAAAGTAATAGATAAGGTATAGAAAGTATTTAAAGTTTTTAATATTAAAGATATTAAGAAGTTCTATTTAAATCTTTAGAATATTATTATAAACTATAATATTAGTCCCTTTAAGTATTAGAATAAGGATAAATATAGAATTTATATTAGATATATTTAGGAATATATTAAGGTTATTATAATTTATATAATATACTCTTAGTACCCTAAAGTTATTAATCCTGTAAACCGGGAGTCTTGTACTAATATTGGGGCTGTAAATGCTATTAGAGAGAGTATTCTTCCTTGGCTTATCTTTAAAATGTTTCCTTTAGCTTCCTGGTCTAATATTAATGTTATTCTAGGTATATAATTTGCCTAGTTAGATACTAGCTTTAGTAATAGCGATATTACCTTTGAATAGCTTTATACTTTTAATATATTTTTATAGAGAGCTTCTACTATAGCTAAAAAGAGAGAAATATTATTTTAAATATAATTTAGTTATAATAAATAGCTTTATAATCCTATAATGCTAAAGCTTTAATATAAATATCCTCCAAATATTTATCCTATAGAAGAAAAGATCTATTATCTTCTTATTATTAATAGATTTTTTGGTTATATTTCCTTGAAATATATTGAATATTATATTCAATTTAATATTATAATCTGCCTCCTACTATCACACTCTATATACCTTATATAGCCACTTAATATTAATATTTTTTAGCTACTTAAAAATATATATCAAAAGGAAATTTAATAATCACTTTAAGAAGGTAACCTTACTTTCTCCCGCCTATAGTTCGCTTTTACTTTTACTAAAATCTATAAAGCTAGCTTTATAGCATATAATATTATATTAGGATTTAAAAAATCTAGTATTTAGCTGGTTAATACACAGCCTATAATTAATCGTATTATTATAAAGTAGCAATAGCAATAAAAAGCCATTCATCCTACTATTTTAGCTATAATACCTATGGATACTTGTTTTCAGGATACTCAGGATTATATTAATAATATCTATACCTATTACCAAGAGCTCATAAGCTTACCTACCTTACAAGCAATAAGCCTTATTAAGAATATTATTTCTAAAGCTATATTAATATACTATAAATATAAGATATTTTCAGTAGATTGCCTTTCTTAACTAGAAAAATTCAACAAAAGGAGAAGGAGAGGTTAGTAGATAAGGCTAATAGGTGATTTTATTATAAGTATTAACTGTCCTAATATTTAGGCTTAATATAAAGCTTTATTAGTTAAAGTAAAGTAAAAGGATAATTAAAAATAGCTTTCTATAACTTAAAGTTATATTCTTTAAGAGATTAAGAACCTTAAAACTTTATAAAGAGAAGAAATTATTTCCTATAAAGCTTAGAATCTTCCTAAGCTAATATAGAACTAGTGACTTAAAAAGTCTAATAACCATAATATTTATAATAGCCTTAAGGCTAAAAGAAGGTAGTATAATAATAAAATAAACTTATTATCTAAGAAGATATTTTCTTAAGCTTAAGAAGAGGCATTCTATGCTATAAAACTAATTATTATAATAGATTAATATACTTAGCTAAGTAATAATAAAAATATTAAATTTATAGGCCTTAGACTATTCCAAGATAATAATAATAATAATATTAAGCTTAAGGGTATTAATAATCTTCTAAGTAATACTAATAATAATTTTCTATATTAAGAAATACTATTAGGGATAAATTTATTGCCCCCTTTAGTAGTAACTCTAGTATTATTAAATTTAAGTTATAACTCCTTTATATTAATAGGCTTGCTAGTCTTACTATAACAAAAAAGTTATTATTATAATATAATAAGCAGCATAATTAAATATTAAGTTAAATAGGTATTAAGGGTAGCAAGGAAATAAGTCAGAGTCAACAGGATCAAAAGCATAATCAAAAGAAAGGCTCTTCACAAGCTAGCTCAATTGAGCTGAAAAATGCGATTTCCGCCGTTTTCGTCAATATGTTCATTTTCAGCTATTCTGCAGCTTTCGAATTGACCTATTTGCAGCCTCATATCTCAAATAATAACTATATCGTAAAGTATAAATGACCATCATCAAAAAATCGGTCATTTTACAGCGTAAATCATGAATAGTAGGCTGACACAGGTTTTCCCGGCTGACACAGGTTTTCCGGGCCTACCTCGGGACGAGGTGTGAAGGCGTGCGCCCCACCTTACGCCTACGGGTATTTGTAGCCTTATATCTCAAATAATAACTATATTGTAAAGTATAAATAACCGTTATCAAAAAATCGGTCATTTTACAGTGTAAATCATGAATAGTAAGCTGACATAGGTTTTCCCGGCTGACATAGGTTTTCCGGGCCTACCTCGGGACGAGGTGTGAAGGCGTGCGCCCCACCTTACGCCTACGGGTAGTCTATCTGCTGGCCCATGTCCCCAATTTACAGCGCCCAAAATGCCCAAGTCCAACCTTCTAGCAGGTCCTACAGCCTGCTTGACCCCAAATCACAGCGCCGCAACTGGTGCGGCCAATCCTCTTTGGACCCCAGCTCCACGGCTGAACCGAACATGGACAAATCTAGACATGGGCCTCTGCTCCTATGATCTCATCCACCGACACCTCGGCTCGCTCGCTTGGTCTTATCATGTACACTTGTTAGCAGATCGGGTAGGGCATATGGAAAACGGGTAGTTAGTCATTTCCCACCACCCTGCTACAGCCAGTTTGTACTTGTTGATCCGAAGCAACCCCATCATAAGCTGCAGGCGTGATGGTTTTTTTTTATTAAACTGCTTTTGCGGCAGGGTTGAAGACCGACCTGCGTCTGGAGTTAAGTTAGGCCTTACATGATAAAATAGGCATGTTGAAACTTCCGACTATATATTCCTTTTGCCAATTTCTCCCCTCTTTCTGGCGAAGCATATTAAAAAAACCATTACACTACTAATATTGAGAAGTTTCCGTTTTGTGACAATGTGGCTCATAATCATGTGTAGCAACGGTAGGGTGGGGAGAGACTGAACGAAAGCATGCATGCTTGTTTCAACAAGTCTGGTATCACCCCTTTAACATATACACAACACACGCGCGCAAAAGTACCTCCATACCTGTGCAAATATCTTCAGATTAGCAACGGTTCTGCAGATCGATCAAGCTACCCCGGTTCCACGGACCCGAGTTACAGGATTAGCGGGTACATAACCCATGTTTGGTCAAAATTCCGTGGACACCAAGTCGGGACCCAGACTTTCACGGCGTACGAAACCAAATAACCAACACAACTTAGCAACTTTGGAAGTGATTAACAGGAGTCGTATGAATTACGCAACACTTATGAAGTCGCTAGTCAGTATCCTGGGCGCCTTAGTAATTGACCACGCTCAATCCGGACTCTTGCACTATTCAGTTGATTGATGAGTGACGAATCCACCACTAACAGCACGGCAAAATATCCTGTTAAGAGGAAAAGGAACATAATGTAGAAATATAAATCGCTTTCTTTAGCGATCTTGTTGGTAGTTGAACCGTGAGATACAATCTTCCGTAACCCTGCGAAGATTCTCCATGATGATTGACATGCACCATTCTCCTTGACTTCCGAATCTGGAACCGAGACAAAAGAAATGGAGAAGTCGGCGACTTAGTCGGCGAGTGTGGCCATTTCCCCTGTCGTTGCCACATTGCAAGGCCCGCCGAGGCTGACCTTTGACACTTGTGGGTGGGGGCCCCAGTAATATGACAGTAAACATCAGAGTTCGTTGCTTGTGTGTGTGATGCAAGGATATACCAGGGACCAGAAAGGGCAAATCAAACTGCCTCTGCATCGCTTGAACCAACAGTGAAGAAATTTATTTTGTGTTTTGTAAAAGAATAAAGAAGAAGAAGAAAAAAGCCATGAGATGATTCGATGATTGCGTCCGAAGATGTTAAAATCTGTCCATATGTGCCTGGCTTATGAAAATTCGACTCGATGTAGCTACATTTACATTTTGCCACTTCATAGCCATTTCTATCTTACAGGAAATAGCATGTACGTCCTTTGTGGGCTGGATAGTCCGTGTATCCAACTGTGGCGTCTTCAAAGGGTCCGTAAAAGCGGGAGCGGTCATATTGCGCAAGCGGAGTCCCAGTTCGTAGCCTCTCAACCAAATCGGGATTACTAGTGAAGTATCGCCCGTATAGTAGTCCGTCATACTTGCCAGACTCCAGCAGGCCCCAAGAGTTCTTGTCGTCAAAGCCGCCCGCAGAAAACATGGGTGTGTCACCAAAAATAGACCGGAACATGGAGAGATCCACGTTTGGCAAGTTCCATGAGGCAAGGAATTCTTGCTTCTCGGCCTCGGAGAAGATTTGCTCGTAGCGAGGCTCAACGAAACTGACGTATGAAAGTGTAGGATGTTGTTTCTTCAGCTCTCGACAGAGATGGCCCCAAGTCTCCACCCGCTGTTCGCCTCGTGATTGATTGAAGAGGCCAAATGGAGTGAGGCGGATGGCCAAATTTTCCTCCCCAATTGCTTTTGCCAATTCATCCATTAACTCGAGCACGAAGGTGCACCGCTTCTCAGGCGATCCACCGTAAGCATCATTTCGACGGTTGGCGTTGGAGCTGAGAAACTGCTCGGGTAAATAACCATTACCACCGTGGACCTCTACGCCATCAAAACCTACTTCCATGGCAGCCTTCGCGGCATTACAGTAGTCTTGGATAGTTTTTTTGATATGTTCGATTGTTAGCTCAATTGGGGGGTGATCCGCAATCTTCAAAGGCTCCGTTGTGTGAGGCGCTGGGTATGAAAAGCACTCCTCCGGGTTATCCCAAGGAACAGCAGAGGGGGCTACAATAGGGGTGCCGGTTAACTGGGGAATATTTGCACGCCCCGAGTGCCAGATCTGGGCGTAGATGAAACCTCCTTTGGAGTGTACAGCTTCGACCACTTTCTTCCATCCCTCCGCTTGCTCTTCGAGAAAGATGCCCGGTACACCAGGCATACTGTTTCCCTACAACCAATTTAGTGTTGTTACAACAATATTTTGAACGAACTGTACCTCTAGAGAGGGCGGGAGGCCCTCTGAGATAATGAGGCCGCCATTAGTCGCTCTCTGAGCATAATACTGCGCAATTACATCGTTGGGAATCCAGATGCGGTTGGGGTCATCCTTCGTGGAGGTTTTAGACAAAGGGGTACCACGGTTCCTTGTCAACGGAGCGTGAATGACTCGATGCTTCAAAATAATTTTACCATTGGCAATCTTCAATGGCTGGAATAGTTTTGAATCAGGTCCGGTCTTAATTGCGTCCCCCATCTTGGCAGATTTTGAAGGTGAGATTAGAATACCTTTCTATCGTCTCGTTGACCTGCGCATTGTGTTGTATATTAGCACATGTTCTATAACTCGATTGTGACAGACTTTGCTTCGTTGGTTGGACATCAAGCACGGACAATGGGCGGGGAATTGATGAACTTACACAAGGGGCATGTACTCCGTACGACAGATTGTAATAGAAACGGGTATTCCCTGCGGCTGAAAGAATGTGCCAAGATCTTTTGCACAACTGCAATCGGTAAGATGGCGTGATGAATTCGGGGGATAAAATGAGGAGAAGAGATGGGCTTTAAGGTCCTGTCCTAATTCGAAAGCAGGAAATCCGCTATCCAATTTGTTATCTTTCTCTTCAGTGTGCAGGGTTCTTCAGTGTCCCCGAACTGGGGACAGGGGATGGAATTCAAGTGTCATCGGTGTGGTACCCCAAAGAAGAGCTAGCATGCACACCCCAGCTCTTGATCTACATGAACTTTCCATTTTGGACCAACCCACTGTGATTGGCACTGGTACTGCCAGAGAGGGCTACCACCACCATCATTGTCGTATGACACTAGCCAGGGGAGCTCTCCACAGAAATGTAACGACTGTGGGCACCGCCTCCCGGTTTTCAACAGCAACCAACAACTTGACGGTGGTGCGTGAACCGGGCTTTCTCCGTTGCTCATAGCTGTTGATCATCCATCTTATGAATGAAGAAAACCCCCGCGATGGGAGTCCTTCTTTCTGCAATGCGACCCCCCAAAATTCCGCCCTAGTCAGCGTTATCGTTTTCCCATTCAATGATTGACCGATTTCATTCAAATTTTCCGAGTTTGCCATGAGTTACCCTGGTGCTAGTGCACCGCCCTCTGGTGTTGTGCCAGACCTCAACAACCCCGCTGATGTCCTGAAAACTTGCCTTTACGTGACACAAGGGTTGACGATAGCCTTTGTCACGATGTTTGTGGCCATGCGAGTATATGCTAAGCTGAGGGTGTTCGGAGAATCCTTCACTTGGGACGATTGTGAGTTGACCAGGATAGTGTCTTTACTTTGCAGATTAACATTCTTTAGGCACAACTTACAGCGCATACGTATTGCACCTCACCACCCAAGAATTATTCGAGATCTGATTAGAACATAGGTTTTGATGATCGGATATTGTGTAACTGGGTTTCTAGGTATGTTCTACTGCAGAATTGTGCGACTCTGAACTAATCCGAATGACACAGCGGCTCAGCACGGAGGTGGTTTGAATCAGTGGGAAGTTCGAAAGAATGAAATCCAACATTTCCTTCAGGTATGCTGAAATAGAATAAAGACATGATATTTGCGCTAACTACTTGGGTAATAGTCAGGATATGCTGCAACGTTGTTCTACGCCCCGATGGCCTTATTGGTCAAACTTTCCCTCGTCCTCATCATCGTCCGAGTGTTTGGGTCCGTTCACAAAAAAACCATCATCGGAGTCTATATTTTTGTCACCATAATCTGCCTTTACTATGTATTGGGGTTCTTTATTAAGATGTTTATTTGCTGGCCAATCTCCGCATACTGGAAGGGAGAATCGGAGAAATGCTTGGATCAAAGCGCCATTATTACCGCCGATGCTATCATTAGCGTTATTAGTGATTTGGTTATCCTTCTTTTGCCAGCCCCTTTGACTTGGTCACTTCAATTACCTTTGAGAAAAAGATTACGGGTGATTGGGGTTCTCTGTGCAGGAGGGATTGCAACTGGATTTAGCATCTACCGATTCGCCCTGATTATTCACGACGGAAAGTCAACAAACCAGACCATAGTTTTCACCAAGGTGATTTTATCAGGGCAAGTAAAATGGCATATACTCCACTTAGTGACTCCATGATTCTGACTTGATAGTTCTTATTTTTATTTATTTAGGAATGCTGAAGCAGGAATCGGATTGATTTGCGCTTGTCTTCCATCCATCAACGCTTTTGTGGTTCGATGCCGGAAGAGATCTGCGTCCTATGCGAACAGTCACTCGTCGCATGGACATTTCAGCCATAGTCGCAGCCATGGTGGGGGCATTATGTTGACACGCACTTATGTTGTTGACTCAACTCGAAACCCTAAGAATGTGGGCGATCAGGAGTTTGAATTGGGAAACGACCAGGCGAAGTTGGTTACAGGCAAGCAGGAAGACCCGAAGAGCCACAATGAAAGTCGAGGGTCTTCGTCAACACAATAACTGCTAGTGGTTATGAGGAACCGATGTCTGATAATTGAAGATGATTGAAGAGAAGAACGCAAGGAGAGGAAATCATGTACGAAGACTAGCGTACGAAGAATGGAAAGTCATAGACGAATTTTAGAAATTGCTTTGCCCGTATATGAGTTCATTTGATGTTACCTATGTTATGGTCGAAACATGTGTTCGTCTTGAGAGTTAACCTCTTGATTTTAGGTTCTGTGAACCCAATATGGAGTGGGGAAACAAAACGTGGCTTTTAAAGTTCTGCCCATCGCAAGGGGCTTCAAGGATCGATCAACTGAGTTTACGGAGTATGTATGGATTAGTTAGAACTGCGCTTAGACTCTTTAATCGATAAAAGAAAAGTTTATTGGGGAAGTGGACCATCTTTCGGCTGCCTTATCACGTATCGTATGAGCGGGGACGACCTCTACCTTTTGTTGGGCCCACCACAGCTAATCACTACATATCTCATGCTTTATGTTGAAGAAAAGTAATTGGTGGTTTCAGACGGTTAACAATTCTCTAGATGAATGCTTGGGGGAGCTAGATTAAACGACTTGGGCAGGTTATTTTTAGAATCTGGCTTTGCGGACTTTTTTGCTAAGTTCTAGCGTATTGATTGACACCCCTTCACACATATGGCCAAGTATTCGATGACCAGCTTTTATTCTACGCTCTCATTGTTTGAATGAGGATTTGGCGATAATTTTTCAGCTGTGGGAGGCCATCATCCTTGACTTCTATAATTACATGCAGCACCTGGCCCTTATCCAAGGGCTTCCATGTCTTAAACTCCATACAGCATTCATCGGGTGGAGGAACTTGGATCAGTTTTGGCATATAAATCACACCAAGATCCGAGGTCGTTTTGAACGAGGTACAGGAAGGTTGGAGTGTCGCCTTCAAAGACAAACTCAGGGTCGGGATATGTACTACAGAGGGCCGATTGAACATTTTCCTTGACCCAATACTTGCCGACCTCGGTGCCATCCGGGCCCCCTTGGTCAAAGCCATAATTAGCCTCGCCTGAAATACCAGCCTACATAAATTCCAAGCATGAATCGATGATATGCAGCACCAGGACGAATTAAACTTCTGAGATAACCCGCGGATGGGTACTGGTGGTTTGGATGCGCGTGTGAATTCAGGTTGTGCAATGCAGCCTCGTAGCTATTCACGATTCTGGGCATTTCTTCTGGACATGTTCGATCACGAAGCCATACTGAAGTTGTCGGCACAAGGCCCTCGGTAATGAACAGATTGACGTAAGTCAAATACCGGACAAGAGACTCAGCATCGTTTGCCGGGAGCGACGGTTGGACCAACCTTTTGGTGGGATTTGTTACAAAGCCTTTCATTTCAATAGTTGGCCGGTGCCATAAATTTGACCTGAAATGACGCGAAAAATAGAATGAATCTTGATTTAGACCTCCGGAGCTGAAATTGGCAGTGTAAGCTCCGGAACTCTACGATGGCGAATATGCTGAGCCGGCAAATTTCTTGCAAGTAGAATGAGCTTGGAAGTGGCGCCGACGAGTATGTACTGGCGTGTTTAAAATCCTTCCTTTGTTTTCTCCTCCGTTACCTGAGCCTCAGGCTTAAAGTGCTTGAACTTTTGAGCTGGCACTTTGTTTCATAAACATCTCATCCAACTCCTCGTAGGTACGTCCAGCCGTCTTAGGCAGCTCAGACCACAGGTAGACCAAGCAGAGAACACTGCGGTCGCCACACATAGACGCAACCTTGGCACCAAGATTTGCTTTACCTGGATTGAATAGGTATGGTATGAAACTCCATATCATGTTCAATCTGTTGACCACAGTGAGGCCAATACCAACGGTCTTGGCACGAAGTCGTGACGTGGAGACATCCGCAAGAACAGTGAATGCGATGGCGCCGATAAAAATATTGTATATCCAGCAATAAAGAAGGATAAAGGCGGCCGTTGTCTCGATAGCTCTTGGGTTTGTAGTCGCAGCGGCACAGCCGCCCGTTGCCAGTAAAATAGCCGTCAGGGAGAGAAGTCCGTAAAATGTCAAGCTGCGTCAACCGACACGGTCAACGCAGTGCCATGATATGACGCTGCCAATCATCGACACCACCTTTTGAATCATTGGAAGTGTGAAGCTCTTCTGCGCGCTATATCGTGCAAGCTGCATGTATTAGGTGGCATAACCTGCCGCGAATGTGATGCCCCAAAATGCTTGCATGCATTTTGGTGCAATACTAATGCAAGTTCGTCGCAAATTAGTTGTTCGGAAGCATTCAAGATTTGTGACACCATCTGTCTCTATTCGGACCTTTTCCAACGTTTGTTTGATGAGCGAGACTCCTGTACCCATCTTCACCGCTATACCCCAAGAGGCTAAGGCAGGGAAGGGCATCGGTTTCTTGATTTTTGGAGGCAAGCCACCAAGGCGACTCATGCACGAAGAAGATTAGTAGTGTAATGACAGCTGCAAATCCGAATTGTGCGTAGAACACGGCTATGTACGCCCGGCGACTCGATAGGGTACCGGTATATTTCACGACCAAGGCGGATACCAGTGGCCCCAGTGTATAAGAGAACCCCACCAAGCATGTGGTTATTCCTCGAAAGGCCAGTGGCGCAATCTGTGCAATAATGAGCATGTTTACTTTGGGCAGCATTTAGCGAAAGTATAGGGAAGACAGACCTCTCCAATGTAACTAACACAAACAGTGGCGATGCAACCAGTAGCGATGCAACCAGCAGCGAACCCATTGAGAACTTCCCCCCGAAGAACAACTGGTTTGTTGTTGCAACAAACTCCATTGTGATAGCGGCATAGCTAACAACGAGAGCTGCTTGGAGCAGACGTTTTCGTCCAAATTTGTCTGCCAGATATCCTCCATCAAGACATCCGAAAATAGCACTTAAAAAAAACTAGTCAGTTCAGATCGCTCAAAGTGTAAGCGGCTATATACTTGCGAAGCCATGGGAGAACCACTAAAAGCAGACCGCCAGTTTGTTTTTAAAACGTAGAATCCATTGTGCAAATGGCCAAAATCTTCTCGGAAACGAGGAATTCCGAGGATGTTGCCAGATGTCTGGTTGTCAAAGCTCACCAGTAGGACATACCAGACAGCAAAGAGAATCCAAGCACAGGCCTTTGGATAGCGACGTAAATACTCATATTTTCCAATTTCATGTTCATCCTGGTTGCTGAGGCGGGCGAGATGGTTGTCTGATCCCGCGGTCTCGATCTGCTCATCACCTTGATGCGCGTCGTGACGGGCCATGTTCCACGAGTAACAAAAACTAGACACTCTAATGAAAGTTTGCCAACAGGTTTGGCCGATGAGTTGGATATACACTGTGCTTAAATAAACCATGAGCCCGGGGCTTCTGTCGCCTTTAAATGTTCTCGGTTCGTGGCAGCCAAAGTTGGTGGTTCCGAGTGCTCAACGACGTGGGGCTCTGTAACCTCCCTGTCACATTGCCGGCTACGGCAAAAGTGAAGTGACACTCCGCCAATGCGTAGTGCAATAATCAGTGCCCTATATCCGTTTGAAACTCCCAACCCCCCAGTGGACGGTCTCAATGCCTGTCTGCCTAGCAATTTCAAAGGGTGTGGAATTGCCTATCTAGGACTACCTGGCATTGGGTATTGTTGGGGCATGACCCTTGTCCCTGATTGATGCGGGGAAGTTGGCGAGTGATACTTGTATGAGGTTGATTTTCTGTGCTTCTCCTACAAGACAATATATCGACAGATTCTACACTCTTTCTTCCACACAAGATGATACTTGAATTCCGCCATGTGAAATGAGCCAGCTTAGATGCATATTTAGATACAGATGCAAGTTCCGCGAGGCAATTTGAGCGATGACGATATTCGTGGTTGGATGCCAGCCAATGCGCGCAACCAAACCTCGGCGAGATGGCTGGCTTGATCTTAATTAAACAGGGCTGTTGCTGGGGGCTGTTGCTGGGGATCTCCACCAAATCAAGAACTGTGATTGGGTATCATGCACGAAAACAATGGGTGTGCTCACTGTGCTGTTGAATTACCTGCAAATGCCCCTGTGACCCGTCCGTCACCCATCTCATAATGCGGGGAAGGTGGAGAGTCCGCTTCTCAATAATGCCCGAGAACTTGAGCCGAGGCAGAGCTTGGACTTCAGTGAGGAGGTGCGTCGGAGAGAACAAAACAAGGTGAAGGACCGACCGAGCACTTGCTATATCTGGGCCTTATGGCCTCCATAATGTTGGGTCAATGGGCTTGTTTTTGTTCTGCCCTTTGAAAGCTATCCTCCTTGCCGGCATCAACATTCAACTGAACTGAAGGCAGCCAGAAATTGTTCTTTTACACCATCAACCTTCTGCTCTTGGCGTGCATTTTGCAATATGGGAATCACTTCTCGTTGGGCAGAAGAAATTGCGAATTGCTCACTACAGCAATGGATATTTGGCTCCTCTTTCAACGAGTTACCCAACACCAAGGTATTCTTCGACGCTGACCGTCCGGAAACTCACCATGTCAGCATGTCGGGCTATCGTTTGCTCGCAAAGCAGATCGCCGTTGGTCTTCAGCGTCGCGGCCTGAAACCAGGAGACCGAGTACTAGTATTCTCAGGAAATAATGTTTATTTCCCTTCCGTCTTCCTCGGCATACTTATGGCAGGAGGTATATTCACGGGCGCCAATCCGAACTATGTGGCGCGAGAGCTCGCCTACCAACTTCGCGACAGTGATGCAGTGTTCATGATTGCCGCAGCTGGTAGTCTGAATACCGCATTGGATGCAGCAAAACAAGCCGCACTCACCAATAGCAGTGTTTTTATTTTTGATACGACTATGCCAGGCTCTAAGGACTTGGAGGAACCACCTACAGATGGGACACATCACTGGACTGATCTTATTGTCCCCGCAGCCGAAGCAGAAAGGTTCGACTGGGTAGAACCATCAGATTCAAGAAAAACAACATGCTGCCTCAACTACTCATCTGGTACAACCGGTGTTCCCAAGGGGGTTGAAATATCTCATTACAATTACGTTGCAAACGGCACTGGTGTAATCAAAGTTTCATCACTCGCGGAAAACTACAGCAATGTTGTGAAACATTATCGTGGCATCTGCTTTCTCCCACTTTATCATGCGTATGCGCAGACATATTTTGTGGCCAATTTCGCGAAACAAAGGATTCCAACATACATCATGCCCCAATTTGATTTCATCAAGCTCCTTACTCACATTGAGCGATTTAAGATTACGCACCTCACTGCAGTCCCACCGGTCTTGGTAGCTCTGGTAAAACACCCCAATAGCAAGAAGTTCAACTTGAGCAGCCTTGAAAACGTTGGAAGTGGCGCCGCCCCTTTGGCAGCCGATATTTCAATGGGCACAGAAAAGCTGCTCAACAAACCCGACTTGATTGTTAGGCAAGGTTGGGGTATGACAGAGATTACATGCACAGCATTGTCATGGGATCCTACAAGGAGAGAACGAAACAACTCCGTCGGAGAACTGATGCCGAATTGTAATGCCAGGCTTGTCGACGCGAACGGGCAAGAAATTACATCAGCCAGAAAGCCGGGTGAGCTATGGGTGAGTGGACCCACTGTCATGAGAGGATATTGGAAAAAGCCGGAAGCCACCGCGGATACAGTCTTTGTAGACCCTGATGGTACCCGGTGGATGAAGACGGGAGACATCGCATACGTGGACTCATATGCTCCAGGGGCCTTGGTTTTTATTGTCGACCGTATAAAAGAGCTCATTAAGGTCAAGGGCCATCAGGTCGCTCCAGCTGAATTGGAGGCTCTGCTTCTTGAAAGACCTGATGTGGCAGATGCTGCTGTCGTCGGCGTAGTAATCGAGGGAGAAGAGGTGCCCAGAGCATACATTGTAAGATCTTCTGGTTCGGAAATATCCGGGGAACAGATCTCCAAGTGGATGACTGGAAAGGTCACCAAATATAAAAGGCTTCTGGGTGGAATTTCATTCATCGATGCAATCCCAAAGAACCCGGTAAGTATAAAATTTGGGAACCGGAACTCTACATGGCTAGTACTGAATATATCACAGTCTGGAAAAATTCTTCGAAAGATCCTTCGTGAGCGAGCAAAGCGAGAGGTAGGAGAGGAAGCCGTTTTCAGGTCAAAGCTTGCATAATGGTTCTTCCTGTAGTTGATGAATGTCGGCTATTATTCCAACAAAGGCAGAATAATGGGGTAGATTAAACAAATACTGGCACATGTTCATTCCCACTTGAGTTAATTATATAACATTTCATCTATAAACTAAACTCATATTTCATCCAAAGAGATGCTTTGCGTTAATTGAGCGACTTATTTATTATTAAAGCCCATCACCCTAGACCTTTTGACACTTGGTCCCTTTAAACTCCATACCTATAGGGCATCGGCAAGTATGGCTGATGATCCCCCAGAGCATTCCGCTCTTGCTACAGTTGCAACCAATCCCATTGGAATCTAGAGTAGCTTCACTCGTACAATCGCAGATGCCTCCTGTACTGTTGAAGGCTAAGTTGGGGTTCTTGCATGCGCAGGCCTTGGCATTCGATTACCACAGCTGACAGGAGGTGTCGCGCAAGCACCGTTCTGAATCGTTTGGCCCGGAGGACAAGCGCACGAGTACTTGCCGGTCTTGTCTTGAGTCCAGGTTGCGCCCTTTGTGGTACACTGGCATTTAAGTTATTTAGTGGTGTCGGAATTCAAAGAGGTGTCGTGGCCACAGTTGCAGCTGTTGGTGGTGGTGCTGAGGGTTGCACCGGAAGCCTTGCAGGTACAGACGCCAGACTGCATCGTAGCCGAGCTGCTACGGTTGATTACATTACAAATGCCACTTTTAAGTATATGGCCGGGTGGGCAGATACACGAGTAGCTGCCAGAGCTATCTTTGGTCCAAGTTGCGCCTTTTGGGTAGCATGTACATGACTTTCCATCGGTGCTGGGCGACGCGTCAACTCCGCAGCCACACGTCTTATCTTTGTTAAAGATTGTGCCGGGGGCTGTACAGACGCAGTTACCATTGCCATCTGCGGCCGCGTTTTTACCACAGTCGATTGTGGTTTTGCAAGCCCCATTCTTGATGGTTTGCCCTGATGGGCAGGCACATGAGTATTTACCAGACCTATCCTGGGTTCATGCTGAACCCGGGGCGGAGCATATGCACGACTTGCCGCCTGAGCTGAGCGACGCACCATTACCGCAACCGCAGGTCCTGTTTATCAGTTATGTCGCGCCAGGAGCTGCACAAATACAGTTGCCATTGCCATCAACCGCAGCATTGCTGCCGCATCGCGGTGCATCCATGCAGGCCTTATCCTTGAGAACCTTGCCGTACGGGCATGCACGCGGATGGAATCTGCGGGCATCGACGTTGATGGCCGCGGCTTTGGCCATACGATTTGCGCATTTAACAAAGGTTTCTGTGCAGGTGACTTGACCCGGTCGGCCCTATGCACCTTTGCAATTTCTCCGATGCATAGTCTTTGAAATGGGGCGATTTAACCTTAAGTTTGCAACCAAGGTTCGCAGCTGTTTGGACCAGTGGATTGACTCAACGACCCATTTTAAGTCAACGGTGAACTAGGTAATTGAACAGCCGAACTTCTGCGACCGTACAGCAAACACAATAGGCTCCGCGAATTGGTCATCAGAACAGCGGTTTCCAAGGAACCCTGAAGTCTGAATGCCAACCTTCGAACCCAGGGTTTGAAGAAGCAACAAATGCTGTACAGCAACCCTAAAATGGCCGTTTTTGGCATATTGGTGGTAGGCACAAAAGCCTTTATCAATGGCTTTGTGAGGGAGATAGGGAAGGAAACGGGAAGGAGAACCCTTCCGAGCAATGACAAGTGGTCTAATAAGACCAAGGAAGCTCCCTCAAAGGGAGAGGCTGTTACAACCTAGACCCAAGAGACGCAGGTGTGCGAGGCCCCGATAGTTCTTAGCAGCTGTTATCCGTGATGCGAAAAGGAGGCTCTTTGAGATGTAGGACAAGCCCCATGACTTGTCACCCGACCTACACTAGGATTTCCTGTATAACAAAGGGCTCGCAGAGCCCTACTAGCTAGAGACAAGCATCCACAATACATCAATTTGATCACCATCTTTGGGCAGGCTGCTTCAACGTATACGACTAGGCCTGCTAGAGCCCTTGTTCCTAGGCTAGGCGGCCCATTTCGTATCAGGTGGGGGGCATTTTTGAAAAAAGAAAAGAAACGAATGAGAGAGGGACATAAAACGAATTGGATCTGATCATTAGATTAGCACAATAATCAGGCTTAATTAAAATACAGTCTTCAATGTGTACAATGTTGATTGAGGTGAATTTAGCAGAATAGAAGCATTTCTCCGCGGTGTCCGTGATGTCCGAGGTGCCGAGCAGGCCTTAGATTGTGATGTCCAGTTGCAGATGTTGTCATTCGCAGGTTTCTGTCGTTAGCATCGTTGATAACGTGAGTCAAGGTGTTCCGAGGAGACATTGACGTGCGGAACAGGTAGTCGTGCAGGCCACAAAAAAGGCTGGAAATAGGTTAAACATCTTGGTTCCAGCAGAATCTCTGTGGATTATACTAATTGTAAAACGGAGTCCAATTTCCCCTATGCATATCACAAGCTCCTTACAATAATAACCACGCTGGTGGCTCAACCTCACGTCTCGAATAGATCACCACGCATCTTGCAGAATATGTTCCAAATCGATACTATGACCATTAAGAACTTTGGACATGCATCCAGAAAGACTTAATATTTATATCCACAGGGCTACAAAGTAACACGCCCAAGTCAAGACTTTGACATTCAATAACCTACACAAAGTCATTTTCATATAGAGTAGGCAGCATTAGCATTCAAAATATATTGTATGGCCCGTCATGAGGATGGAAATTAATGCCTTAAAATCCTGTGCGGAATGATTACCCCGATTTGCACCCATTGATCAGACTAGGGTATCATCTTGCTGTGGTTTACTCAAAGCCAGGACATCGCGGGTCAGGCCATGGCAACTTCTGAGCGCATGCTGGCTCCCCCCATGGTTCATCAAGCTCACAAAACACCACACTCACGCCAGCCTGAGACAAGGCTCCTTCTTGTACCAGGGAGTGTAACCAGATCAGAAAAGTGTTGAAACCGCCCTCGTCTGCAAAACACCAGTACTCCTTGTAATTGCCCGACAGCAAAATCTGAGCATGTACAACTCGGCTGCATTCTTCCTCGGGGACACGGCCGAGAATTTCATGGCAGAACTTTTGGAACGAGTACGAGTCAGGCTGCTGCGGCTGCAAAGTCTTCGTGTCCACCAGGGCGGCTGATAGGCATCCACAATGCCAGGAACCTTGGGCCGGTCTCCAATCGGGGACGTAGTAATAAATTTCGGAGAGGTTGGTTGGAGGAGAGAGGTGGGCCAGGTGCGGTGGTGGAGGATGTGAGAACGAGCTGTGTTAAAAACCATGGTTGTTAGGAAAACTGAGTACCGTACTTCGCTTGGCTGCTCATACCTGGACCGCTGCACACGCTTCTCCTTGCTACGGACCAAGGGCGATTCACTTGGCCGACGTTTCTTCTGCAGTGGAATGACAGAAGCACCATTCGCAATGCCTTCAACGTCATCACACCTGTGGACGTGGTCAGCAGTGGACAGTCTCAGCCCCGTCTCAATAGCATAACCATCAACCAAAGCCGTTCTTACTCACCTGCGAGACATTCTGCCGCTGGAAAAGCCGCTACTAGGTTCTTCATTCAAGGGCGGAAGATAGTGCCGGGGTTTGAATTTGTGATTGCGATGTGAAGTTTTATAAATCGGCGTCTTCTGTCACATATGCCTGTGCGCGCAGGCACTTGGGCTCTGGCCCATGTTTGCCAGCTGCTGCCACTGCCGCAACTTTCCCAACTTCCTCGTTTCACCGCCACCACATTTGTGGTCTTCGGCAATTCTCTCTCTCTCCTCAGGTCGCCTGTGCCCTGCCCAGCCATGTCGCAACCACGGTCGCGATATTCCCTCAATAATGTCCTAGTCTGCAGACGCTTCCTGGTGCAGGCGCAGACACAGGCGCAGACACAGGCGCAGACACAGGCGCAGACACAGGCGCAGACACAGGCACAAGCGCGAAAGCAGACGCAGGCACCGGGATTTGGCCTGACCTGCAAGGCTTTGGCTCACTTTCGGTACGGCGACGCCCAGCTCCAGCAATATTCATGGAGCCTCTTTTGCGACTTTGTCTGCTCACACGAGACTCCGGGCGATCCTCAGCTCCAGTTGATGTCCCAGGGCGTTGACGGCGAAATACTTACCGACATAATCAGCGACCAGGACGGGTTCGAATGCTACCTCAAGAAACTAGCCAGCCAACTTCTTATGCCCGGAATTTCGTACCGTCACCTATTGACCGAGGCTGTCGATATTGGTCCTCGACAACCCGCCCCCGATCTACACGTCGACACCAACGGTTTGGGTGCAACGGCAAGTTTCAGCCAGAGTCGGAATACTATTACCGTCGAGGACGACCCGGTACCTGGCCAACAAAGCGCAATCGTGTTGGCCGAAGCACCATTAGATGATGAGGCCGCCAATGAGTTTTCCACCGGCATTCTTCCCCCTCTCGCTGGACTGAATTTTCTTTCACAGGAAACAGCACGGCGCATTGCGACTCTCTTTTGTTTGCCTGGCCACGATGCCAGCGCACTCGAAGGCAAGAAACTGCCTGGAACAAGGGTCAAGCTCCGTGTCCACCAGCTTGTCTTTATTTACGAGTTTGTCCAACGTCTGTCTAGTAGCCCCGACCTTTTGGGTCAATATCTGGCTGATGATCGAGGCATGGGAAAAACATATTCAGGCTTGGCGTTAATTGCTCTCATCCGACTCGTTCAGTTGAACCAGAGGCACATTTCAGAACATCCCAGTCTCCATCTTCCGATGGATGCTGCATCGAAAATGAACAAACACTTCATTGCTGCCCGTACCAGGAGAAGCATCCAGAATAGCACTTGCCCCTGCAATGCCTCGG
The DNA here is from genome assembly GCA_020623695.1 of Calonectria henricotiae. Classification (NCBI taxonomy): domain Eukaryota; kingdom Fungi; phylum Ascomycota; class Sordariomycetes; order Hypocreales; family Nectriaceae; genus Calonectria; species Calonectria henricotiae. The sequence goes on from JAHVYB010000160.1 coordinate 103,334, forward strand.
CTTGGTTTGGAATTCAGTGTCTCTGTGAGCCAGGAAACCCTCTCGCTACGTTTGGAAAGGGTTTGGTGGACGACTGCCCATTTGTTGTCGTGGCACAAAAGGCTCTCATACCACAGTGGATCAACAGGGCCAAGAAGTTCTTCCACCGATTTCTCGAAGCTGAGGACTACCCCTACTCGGAGGAGCCGTTTGTTACACTCACCTTCGTTGATGAGGCCGATGCCAAGGACGTCAAAGATGACCAGTTGGACGAGATACAAGCCTCTTCCACGGAGCCGAGCATCTTGTTTGAGGAGGACCGCTGGGAAGATATTTTGGCACATGTTGTGTTGCCTGGAGCAAAAGTAAAAAAGATACCCAGGCTAAACTTCCCGGATGAAGTCATAAATCTGGAGCTGGTGCTGCGAGGTTCGTCAGAGTTCCGGTTCCGCACGAGCCCACAACAGGTTGAATACAAAGCGCCAGCCTCTCCTTTGAACACGGGAGTGATAATGTTTGTGGGCCAAGAAAAGGTGTCAGCTTGCTTCTCAAAGGGGCATCCTTATCCTGGAAGAAAAGTTGCCATCCCTCGCACTGATAATAGACGCGGCGGTCTTCAAGTTGCCCCCTTCTTGCCCCTGACTCCAGCACTGATCATTTGCGATGAACACCACAAGGTCCACAGCCCCAGTGCCATCTTCACCCAGTATCTAATGTCGATTCGCGAGCGAATGCACGCCGGAGAAGGAAAATACCCTCGCTTCTTGATGATGAGTGGAACACCCATGCCCAACGTGCCCTCTGACATACAGACATCGTTCGACCTCCTAAATTTATCCGCGGACAAGAAGTTGGAGTTTGCCCGGGTTTTGGCAGGAATCAAGGACCTTTTCAACAGAGCTCGAACTCGGAACCAGTCCTTCGAAAGCCTCATAGCATCCCACACGATGCAGCTCAACCAATTTCGCGCATGCCTTCAAGAGTTTCTCGTCATTCGACGCTACGGCTCGCCTTACCTTGATAGACACATTGAAGACCCTCGCCCGCAGCTGATGTGGTACGAAGCCGCGTACAAGACACCCTCCCGGTTTGTGGATGCGATGCGCGACAAGCAGAGATTGGCTCGAAGTGAATTGGGGAAGCTCTCTGGGGGGCGCGACGGCATTATCAAGGCTCTGGTCAATGGCACCATCAAGTCGGTTCAATTCCTGCTCCGCGTGGCTTACTGGCCTCCACTTGCCTGCTACGACCGCGGTGAAGTTCCGTACCGTGGAGACGAGGTTCACCAGCAACTCAAAGCTGTTCCAGAGGAAGAAAACTGGTTTCATCAGCATATTAACGAGTCCCATGATGTTGTCAACAATGATCCGATGTATGACCAGCTGGGTGAAATCATCAAGCTTGCCTCTAAAGGTCATCTTCCAACGGATCAAGGCCCTCGTCAATCGAGAAAGCCTCGCCACGTAGTCATCTATACCACATCGCCATTTCTGGTTGCTATTATTTCCACCGTCATAAAGTCTCTCTGGTCCAGCCACGCCGATGTTTTCAGACTCATGGCCCACAGAGATCGCAAGATTACCCGGACGGGAGAAATAGACATGCTGTTTAGAAAGTCGAATGAGCCTGACCAACCCAAATCGATTGTTTTGGTCACCACCTACGATTTGGCAAGTACTGGGCTGGACAACATGACGTTTTTTAGCGTCCTCATCCGACTCGGGAACCCTTGGGTTTACAGCAGTGTCTCCCAGGCTATCGGCCGTATCCACCGGCCCAGTTTCGAAAAATGCCATGGCTTTGATTCAATAGCTTGCTTCCATCTCTACCGAAGCGACAACGCCGCCGATGAGCTAGCACGGTGTCGATCTGCTGACCGAGCCTCCTTGTTATCATCGGACAATTAGCTGTTTGCCGACAACGCGCCAGAGGAACTTTAGATCAGGGTCATTATACGTATATCAAGAACTATCCAATTTTTACCGACTAAATGTTGGCTCGGAATAAGTTTTAATCTTGTGGATGGCTCAAGGCTTGTATATGTTTATGTATTCTCCTAAACCGGAAATCCCCGTACCGAAGTGAAGGTCCAGTGGCATAAACCAAAACATAAATACTATACCATGTTGTGCGTTGCTTGGCCATTTAGAGTGTCGCTCTGGTTCTACTTTACTTTGCAACATATTGAGATCCTAATAAGCTGGCATGATACCTTGGGCTACAGGGATTTTATGCTAGGCGAATTTGAGCAGTCAACTTCAAAGTGGTAGTGACAGTAGGACTATGTTCCGTTGGCTTATTAGTGCCGTTACTCGTTAACCAATAATTGCAATTTTAATCCTGTGTCTCACTTCTTTGACGGAGCTCGGCTAAGCGGCCTCTAGAAGAATATGAGAAAATATATGGCGAAGAGAAGCCTCTTTATGGTAGCCATGTCTATAGGTGCTCTTTCACGCTAATTTATGGGATACTCACCCTATACGCAACCATATCAGCACGTCTATTATTCCCCGCGAGATTACATTATCACACCATCCAATGTAATGAAATAGGGTGGAGTTGAATGTAGTATAAAACACACACCAAGCCCAGAACAACAAAAGGATAGCTGCTGGATTGGACTGAGGCTGGAAATGCGACCTGGAAATCGGGTAAAGTAAAGTAAAATAAAACAAGGTACCCACAACAGCTGGGGTCAAATAAACAACATATACATCATTGAGGCCGTCCACTCTAGCAGTCACTCAAAAGGAAGCCTCTCAACTGGGCCCAAAAATCATGAATTGAGACGAATCTGGGCCAGGTCCTTGGTGTTGCGACCAGCGGGCCTTTAACACTAAGTGGTGTTGCAGCCGAACTAACCGTTAGCGGAAAAATGTCCTGCCTACCCTGCACCAACGTCCACACTCATCATCCCCAACACAATAAGCTTACACTTTAATGTGTGGTAATTGACACCTGGTTGGAGATAAATGGGGCCTTTAAGAATTTATGGGTATTCTCACAATGCCATTTAGGGTTCTTGGAACAGGTTAATCTAGGCTCGCAGTGGTATATCATACCGCTCGCGGTGCGATTAAACGGCCCAGTCCACATCGATACGCTTGCAGTTGCATTGCTCGCTCTAGAACAGAAGAACGTGACCCCACGGACAACATTTGAGGAGCAAGACAGCGTCAGTGTATAAATGTTTCAACCAAACTGCACAAACATTGTCCGAGTCATTGACCTACCAGGCGAGCAGAATGGAGACTACACCCAAACACTACAGAAGGAGCGAAAACCAACTTTCAATCTATCTTCCGAACCTGCGTGAAGGGTTTGTATATTAAAGCTAAGAGAGGGTGAGTATGTACAGTCCATTTTTATGCATCATATTATTTTTGATGGCTGGTCTGTGGATGTCATAGACCAGGAGCTAGGCCGATTCTATGCTGCCGGACTCCGGGGCCAGGATCCTCTCTCACAGGTGCAACCACCTCCTGTACAATACCGCGAGTTTTCCGAATGACAGAAACAACCAGATCAGGTAGCTGAGCACCACCAACAACTCGAATACTGGACTAGGCAGCTGGAGGATAGCCCTCCAGCTGAACTAATTACCGATTTCCCAAGGCCGGCCATATTGTCTGGCGAGGCTGGTGTTGTCCCACGGATACGAAAAGTAGGTGGTTCAATAGATGTAAGAAGAAGGATGATTCTTGTTTGCTATCTTGTGGTGAAGGCAGGCCTTAAGGGCCTGCCTGGGCCACGAGTCACCACGTGTCCCCTTTTTGCATCACCTACTAGTTATTCAGGAGACCGACTACAATCTGCCCCGAGACTTCGGCCGTACATACTAAGTGACTCTATTTACTGTGCTCTAAGAAGCATTCTGTGCTACTCACTCTCGTCTCACAGAGGCTGATGACGCGACCATCGCCACCCCAATTGCTAACCGTAACCGACCTGAGCTCGAGGACTTGATTGGGTTCTTCGTGAATGCCCAGTGTATGCGGAACGCATTCCATATACTTTGTAAAGATAAGTAGCTAATATTCCTCGCTGCTTGATGGATTGTTGCGAGATATTACTTCAGCAATCACCCACTAATATTCAAGATTTGCGCATGACGAAAGCGATGTTGAAAACCAAGCATTTCCCTCCACGTTTGGTGAAGGCATATTGATATGCACATGGTATAATCTCTCCACACTTGAAGCGCTGCTGCAAGTCTTGCTGACTAGAGCGACGGCAAAAAGGCTAAATCTTTTGGATGTACAATGAGCAAGATATTTATAGATAGACTGCAATCAGTCAGATCGTAGTGAATCAGATGCTGTAGTATGTTCCACCTTCGCCTTCTCGACTCGTTGTTTAGCGGGTCACGACATGAAAAAGGCAGCCAAAACACTAGTCTTGAACAACAGTAGAAGCTGCCATTCCTGGTCGTGAATGGACGGGTAACGTTGTGACAATGCCAACGTGGTTGATTGCCAGTATTTGCGTTCCAATTCTCCCAACCCGACAATGGTCCGGATGCCAATCTTTCCCAAAGCTTGCCCAACATGTTACCCAAATGACTTGTCGGAACTGTCCTAACTACAACAAGTAAGGTTGCATTGCATGGGACAAGTGAGACAAGGGCCAGAACGATATATTACTAAACACTTAGAAGAACACTTTTCTACTCCGTACAACACATACGAATGCAGCTCTTTTTTCTCAAAAAGATACCTGTTGCAGCATCATTAAGCCAATACTCAGCTGCACTCAGATTCATTAGGTCGCTACTCAAATACAGCATAAGCTACTCAGACACTGCTCAGGTTGCTCAGCTGCTGTTCGGATACTGCTCAGATGATGCTTAGGTTAAAGCAGCCTCATCTCCGGCCCCTGCACGACAAAGGAAATTCTGAATGTCTCTTTTCATACGGCGTGTAACCTGTAATTCATCATGACCCTTAGATGGGTTGGTTCCATTCCTAAATGCCAAGGGCTGGGCCGCTCTCTTCTTTATCCCTTTCTTTGACTGGTATTGTGGAACACGAAAAATAAAATTTGACAGTGTTCTAGAACAACAGGTCTGACAAGATAGCGTAAGCGGCCTTCGGCTTTGTAAGGAGAGAGTACTCAGCTTGAGGCCTGTCTTAGTCCCCACTACTTTACACACATGTTTCGGTAGAGTTGGGGAAAAGCCTCTGAAAACTGCATCGCGTAAGTTTAGTCTATCAACTACGTATTATCTACCTGTTATATAGGTATTTTTAGTTTTTGCTTTCCTTTATTCCCATGTCTAATTTCGGTCGGTAAAATGGGTGTTTGCAGAACCTAGAGCACCCGAGAGTAGGTAGTGGTGTGATGTGACTAGAAGCTTTGACTGTTGGCCTGAAACTACTGGGTACGATTAAAATTGTATTGGGAAGGCCCTTTGAATACTTCAAATCTCTCAAAACAAGAAGAGTTATAGGCAATTGTAGATTTGACAGGCGACCCAAGAATGGATGGATGGTTGAATGTAGAAACACTTCTCAAGCCAAACACCATGCAATCATCAACTAATTATGCGACATGAGACCCCACTTCCCACCTGTAAAGAAAGCAGGGTGGCGAACTGGATACTCTGGTCCAAGGGGAGACTAGGAAGTTGCTTGATGTGTCGTACGAAGGGGAGAGGCCGTCAGTCTACGGGCGCACGTGCAGTCTCAGCAGCAATGGTGGCTGCGGTTGGGACATGAGTACGGGGCAGGGAAGCGCATCCTGGCACGGTACTTTTATCATCAGTCAGATTGCGCAGTAGTAATGAAGTACCGCTGCTCCAGGCGTCTCGAGCTATGGTGTAGCCCTGAGTAATATATCCCGGGCATGGCGCAGGTTGATAGGGCGCGCTGGCGAGGTGTGGGGAAGTGAGTTTCGCCCGTCTTGTCAGAACAACGGGGTCACTTGTTTCGGCGTGGCAAGTGTGGCAAGCGTGGCAAGCGTGACAAGCGTAGCAAGGGAGAGCGCAGGCCAGAGGAACGCGAGGGGACAGGAGGCTTTGATGAACCAAATCAATAAAAATGCAGCAGGCATATGAAGATTGGTAGAGCAGAGCGGATGCAACGACGAGGCGGAGATCCCTGTGAGCCTTATGTACTGGCATCAACAGACGCGGGCGAGACAGCGGCCAAGGCTTTTATTGTGTTTTAATGGAGTGCACCACCACACACGTGGCGCACAGGCCACTGGCAGCACGCTTTACCCGCTGGAGATTTGACATATTACGTGAGGCGAGGTGGGCCACGGCGGAGCGGCGCCGGCTGATGGGGCAAAATTAGAGTGTGGCGCGCCGGCGGGGTGTCTTACGTGGGTCAGGGTCAGGAAGCACCAGCGCGGTGGGCATTGGAGCAAGCTGTGGCAGTGAAGGTGGCAGTGGCCAGACGGAAGAACGGGGCATTCCTGTGCCGTCGTGGGCGAATTAGGGATTGGGAATGCGTACGGCCTGCTTCAGCCGACAAAGCCGGGGGCGTAACCAGCGCATTTTATAATTGCATGTAGCAAAGTGATGTTGTCTGAGAAGCCTCTTCAGGGTGTGTGTGTGTGTGTGTGTGTGCATGATGTGCATGTGCATGATGTGCATGTGCATATGCATATGCATGTGCAGGTGCAGGTGCGTGAGTGCGTGCGCGCGTGTGTGTGTGGGTGGGAGACGGACTGGGAGAGGGATTGTGTGTGTGTGTGTGCGCTGCGCCTACGCCAGTTGCCTAGGTAGGTACCTATGCATGTACCTGTTCCTGTCTGTGCCTGTTCCTGTCTGTGCCTGTTCCTGTCTGTGCCTGTGTGAGTGAACGAGTTAACCAACTAGTGGGTGAGTGTACCTGCCTTGCTCGTTGTGCCTTGCAGCTGCCGCCGCGCAAGCCTGTCACCCGTGGCCCGAACCGTCCGACGGGCTGCATGTAGGATATACTCTCTGCCCATCCCGTCTCCAACCCCAACTGTCGCAAACCCCGTCCGTCCGTCCGCTCGTTCGTTCATTCCCTTTTTCACCATCGCCTGTCCCGTAGTCGGTCATGTCTACCAACACTACGTCCCAGGCTGGTGGCATAGTCGAGTCGTGCCGCGACGACAAGTTCGGTCCTTGGGCCGGCGCCTTCTGTCGCGGCGGCTTCGACTTCACGCTCCTTTTCGAGGAATCCATCCTCGGCATTATGGTGCCATGCCTCTTTTTACTTTTGCTGCCCGGCTGGCTCTACACGCTGGCCCGTACCGACGCCAAAATCGCTTCTGGATGGCTGCGGCCAATTAAAGCTGTATGTAGACCCCCACCCTCCTCTCCCTCGGCCGCTCAACACCACGCGCCCGCCACGATGATGATGTTATGTTGATGACGCCTATCACCTGTCGCCTGTCGCCTGTCGCCATCATGGCATGTTCATCCCGCTGACCATACTCTCCTCTCTTGCTCTTAGGTTGGCTTCGTCATTCTCGTTGTCCTCAACGCCATTCTTCTGGGCCTCTGGGCCAACCCCGACAGCAAGGTCACCCACACAAAGTTCTCCGTCGCCAATGCCGTCATCGCCGTTATTGCCTCTATTGGCGCCTTCGCTCTCTCCTGGCTTGAGCATGAGCGCAACCGCCAACCCTCCGTCCTCGTCACCTGCTGGCTCTTCTTCACTGGCCTCCTTGATCTTGCCCGCGTCCGCACCTTGTTCATGATTGCCGACGGCCACAACACCATCCCCGTCCTCCTGCTCCTCACCTTGATCCTGCGCATAGTCCTGCTGGTGCTGGAGTCATGGTCCAAGCACTCACTCCTCCTCCCAAAGTACAAGGACAACCAAAGGGATGCCACGAGGACGCTTTTCGAGCTTATGACTTTCTGGTGGCTGAACCCGATCTTGGGTGTCGGCTACAAGAAGAACCTGGACATCGACGATCTGTACCCGGTTGAGCATGGCATGAAAGCAGCCGACTGGCACAAGGCCCTGGCTGATGCATGGGAGAAAGGTAAGCTGACCGTTGCACCCTCCACCAACCCATATCTGTGTGGCGACTGACTGATTTGAATCCAGTACCCAACAAGGAACAGCCTGGTGTCTTGTTCAACACCTGCATCAAGACTATTTTCTGGCCCCTCATGATCTGCATTCCCCCGAGGGTGCTCCAAATTGGCTTCAGTTACGTGCAGCCGATTCTGATCAAAAGGGCCGTTACTTTTGCCGCTTTTCCTGGAGGCCAGCCCTTTGACAACTATGGTTATGGTTTGATTGGCGCTTTTGCCCTTGTTTATACTGGCCTGGCTGTATGTTCTGAAGCCTCCTCTTCCCCCCACACCCCCCTCCTTTGGCCGAAATCTGACCTGTTGTCCAGATCTGCATCGCTCAATACCAGTGGCTTGTCAGCCGAGTTTCCACCAAGCTCAGAGGTGCCATCATGGCGCTCCTCTTCCAAGAATCTATGCGACTCGATGTTACATCGCCTGATGTCAGCAGCACCGGAGCTATCACCTTGCTCAACGCAGACACGGCCAATATGATGGAAGCTATCCACATGCTACACGAGATTTGGGCCAATTGCGCCGAGATTGCCGTTGCGATTTATCTGATCCAGACAGAAATGGGGGCCGCCGCCGCCATGCCCATTGCTCTGGCTTTCTGTGAGTTGTTCGGAATATGTGAGAGAATGGTTGCTAATCATCCTACCAAATCACAGTCCTGATGTTCATTGCCGTGTTCATCGCGGTTCCCTCCGGCATGGCTCAAGCTGCTTGGATCCAGGCTATCCAGGAACGTGTAACAGCGACATCCAAGACCCTGGGCAGTGTTAAGTGGCTCAAAGTCTCGGGTTTAAGTGACGTTGCCTTCGCAGTCTTGCGCCAGCTGAGAATACGAGAACTCAAGATTTCCGTCAAGTATCGAATCTTGCTTGGCACGACGCTGATTATGCGCAAGTAGCCCCTCAACAAACCCGTGAAGGTCAATAATCTAACTGGAAGCAGTAACATTCACTACCGTGTGGAGTCCGATTCTCACATTTTGTCTTTATGCAGGTCTGGCGCAGAGAAACGGCAACAGCCTCAGTACCGCAAGCATCTTCGCCTCGTACTCAACTCTCACCTTGATTAGTGCCCCTATCACATGGGTGATGTTGGCGTTACCCACAATGGCTGGCAGTTTGCAATCCTTCCAGCGAATCCAGAACCACCTCAACGGAAAGAAGCGAGTTGACAACCGAGAGGCGCTCATGAACATGCCCCAACGTAAACACAGCGAAAGTATTCCGATTCTACCAAAAGCGGATGATAAAATTGGGCAGTACGAACTGTCAGACATGGAGCCCCCCGTCACTCCGGCCTATATCGGCGGCATGAGAGGCTTCATTGCATATGTGAACGGAAAATTTACCTGGGATGGAGATGAAGAGCCCGTCATCGATATTGAGGATTGGAATATTCAGCGCCGCGCATTGACCATGATACTTGGCCCGGTCGGCTGCGGCAAGTCGACTCTACTTAAGGCTTTACTGGGTGAACTTGGCGCCTTTGAGGGAACCATCCGTGCAAACTTCACAGGAGCTGCCTATTGCGATCAGACTCCGTGGATTCCTAACGACACTGTACGCCGAATTATTGTCGGAAGCTCAGACGTGGATGAAGCCTGGTACGCAAAGGTTATTCACGCCTGTGCCTTGGAACAAGACATAGAGAATTGGCCAAAGGGACATGATACAGTAGCCGGTTCTCAAGGCATTTCCATGAGTGGTGGTCAGAAGCAACGTCTCGTAAGTTATGGTGCCCCACACCCCCTTTTTTTCTTTTGTTTATTTTTTGATACGATTCTGACCAAACCAAGGCTCTGGCTCGCGCAGTCTACTCCAGAAGAGAATTCTTGATCATGGATGACGTCTTAAGTGCTCTTGACTCTTCCACTGAGGAGTTTATTTTTGAAAGTCTCTGGGGCCACAAGGGACTTCTTGAGGAGGCAGAGATCACCACTGTCCTCACTTCTTCCGATGGTAATTATTCAATGCTTGCAAACATAAGCTCTCCTTACAACCTTTACCTAACCTCATTACAGAACGCCGAGTCCATTCTGCCAGTGAACTCATCATCCTTAACGAGAAGGGCCAAATTAGTGCCAGAGGTGCACCCATGGATCTCCAAGAAATCCTCGGAACAACATCACTCAAGTCCACTAGCAAAAAAACCGGAAAGAAGGGCGAGCCGGTCCCTGGTACGGAAGAAGAGGCTGGAATCCTACATGATGTCTCCACTGCCGATATGGATGACCCTACCCGCCGACTTGGTAACTGGCAAATGTACAGCCTCTATATAAAGGCTGCTGGGATACACACACTCGTTGTTTTCTTGCTAGCCATGGCTGTCTACGCCTTTTGCAACTCCTTCCCTTGTAATTTTTTTACCCCATACCCCGTCATTGGATTGTTTCTGACTGGGTTTATTTAGCTATTTGGCTTGGTTGGTGGGCAAAGCAATCTGGCGGATTCACAAACGAGTTGGGTAAATGGCTGGGAGTTTATGTCGCTCTGGGAGTCGGCGCTATTCTTGCCTCCATGATAGGAGTTTGGTGGGTTTCTATCACAATTGATGTGATATCATATCTAACCTTGGTGTTAAGGCAAATTGTCGTCATCATCATTTCTCGATGTGGACTACACTTCCATGAAACCTTGCTGCAAACGGTATCACGGTAAGTGACCAAAGGGGAAAAAAGTATACTTCTGCAACTAATTGACATACCACAGAGCACCACTGTCTTTTCATTCTGCTGTCGACAGTGGAACCACAGTGAATCGATTCAGCGAGGATCTGCGATTGATCGACATGGAACTGCCCACGGCCGTTTTTGGCATGTCCACATGTAATTGACCCATGCCCCCCCCAACATTGTGATACCGCTACTGACCAATTAATTCTTTATAGCTATTTCGTTCCTCGCTGCCCAAGCTATTATCGTTGCCATTACATCGCGGTATCTGGCCATCGCTTTCCCAGTCCTGCTTCTTTTGCTTTACATCATCCAGCATTTTTACCTCAGGACGTCTCGTCAGTTGCGTATCATTGATATCGAATGCATGGGTCCAGTCAACTCTCAGCTTCTGGAGATGCTGAGTGGTCTGTTGACCATTCGATCCCTCCAGTGGGATGATCATGTTATGAAGAAGAGCCTCCATGTTATTGACACCTCCCAGAGACCTCGATACCTGCTGGCCTCAGTTCAGGGCTGGCTCTCTTTACATATTGACATGATTATCACATTGCTTGCAATTGCTTTTATTGTGCTAACGACTACGCTTAGAGAGGATATCGGTGCCACCTACATGGGTGTTGGTCTCAGCAGCATTTTGGGACTGGGTGGCTCCACGAAGACAGTCGTGAGTTTCTGGGTCATGCTGGAAGTGGCACTCGGCGCCGTGATGCGTGTGCATCAATTCATGAAGAATACTGAGAAGGAGGGTGCGGATGAAGGCGACTTTTCAGACAAGGATCACGCCAACTGGCCTACACGGGGCGCTATTCAGGTGAACCATCTCACTGCCTCTTACAAGTAAGATCCCCATTGTATATGCCCCTGCTCTCATTTAGACTCGGGGGCATCATGTGAGAAAGATATTTATTCGCAAACAGGTCCTCTGGAGTATGTCTTGACGACATCTCACTTTCAATCCGACCTGGACAGAGAGTTGCCATCTGTGGGCGAACTGGAAGGTACTATAGCCATCGAGTATTGTTATTTATGGCATTCTGCTAACATCATATGTCTAGTGGCAAAAGTTCATTGACGCTATGTTTGTTGCGTCTTATGGACTTGGATGCTGGCTCAATCGTCGTTGATGGAGTCGATCTGACCAAGCTCTCCCACGAATACGTACGAAACAAGCTCGTGGCCCTGCCCCAGGAGGTATTTATCATGGATGCTTCGATTAGAATCAATGTAGACCCCTCTGGGACAGCTGGCGATGACGAAATCATCAGAGCTCTTGAACGTGTGCAGCTATGGTCCAAGGTTGAGAAAAGGGGTGGTATCGACACAGAAGTGGACGAGACATTTTTCTCCCAAGGCGAGGGACAACTTCTTGTCATCGCCAGAGCCATGTTGCGTAAAAGCAAAGTACTTATTCTTGACGAGTTTACTAGCAGGTAAGTTAACAACCATCCGAATTAGTGAGGGGGGGAGAAAGGCTAACCATGTGCCTCTTACAGTTTGGACCAGTCAACAAGCGAGATTGTCGAAGGGCTTCTTGTGTCGTTCTTCAAGAGTTGGACCATCATTGCCGTTACCCACAAGTTAGATTCTATCATGTCATTTGACAAGGTGGTCGTCCTCGAAAGGGGAAAGCTTCTTGAGTTTGACGACCCCAAGTTCCTCATGAAAAAGGATGATTCCTCTTTTAAGAAGTTGTACGAGGCACACTTGCAAAGCGAAGAGAAGGAAGACGAGGAAAGTGAATAATGTTTTGGGACATGGGTTCGGTGTTATTTTGTATCAAGTTGCATTCCATATCTCGATTTCGGCATAGACAGGACGTTTCTACTCTACTAATTGTACGATTCCTTTTTTCGAAAACACCAAAGTATATAGCCCGGCAAGGCTACGAGCACGCGACATTATATGATACGTGAGTGTGAGCGATGCAAGGTCATGTTTAGAATGCAACAAATACCGCTTGTAGATTCCTCATCTCTCGGGTCAATTACTAATGCCCTGAACACTTTATGCAGTCGCTACTCGAGGCCAGTGCCTGTTGGCGTATTAATGTGCCTAACATCAACGATGGTCATGTTGCCTCCTTGGTTGGAGCTGGAGAGATCCAGCTTGTTCTGAGGCTACCGTTGGTGACTGGTGGCGCTAGGACCCCTCCTTTCGCAGAAGTTGCTAGTTAGCCTTGGATACTTTTTTTTTGGTAGCTTAGTTAGATTCGTCTACCATTGGAGCCCAAAGTTTAAAAGTGCAAAATGCGTGATTGCGCAAATGCACTCAACAATCATCCACCATTATACAACAAACCTAGCCAGAGGTCGCATCAATTAGAAAGGAATTGTTATCTATAGCTCTGGTTGTGGAGATTCTTCGTCAGGCATCACTGCTGATGCTTTCTTCAATCCGTGGGTGGGAGACAGGCATTGAAATTTCACCATAATTGTGCGTTTAGCTTTCAACAACTTTGGGTTGGCTCGATCTGGACACAGAGTTGAGGGGGCACTTGTCATGGGCTTGGCCATGACCAATCAATATCAAGGGCGAAAATTTCATTTCAAGATTTTATACCCGCAGTGTTCCAAATGTTTTAATAGTGAATAATGCAGTGTGTTGGGTGCTTACACCGGTGTATCTTCCCGAGAACCCGTTTGGCGATGCTTTCTGAATAATTGGTGTACCAATTAGAAGGCGTATTAATAAGAAGCTTACTGGCCATTGAGCAGAGATAGATATGCTAGCATAACCCCAGTATCCACGACCTTTCTCCGTCGGAAACTTACAAAATCCTTACACGGGCATCGACTATTCGCATCAACACCTGCAACCATGGGACCTTGGCCCTCCAGGCAAGCGCCCCTTGCTCCCAAGGGCTGCTGGACTATGCAATGGAGTACTATGGATTTTACTGTGGGCCAAACAGAAACCGCCAATTTCGCAAATCTCTTGAATGGCGATTGGTTGGATTGTGACTGTGTTGCAGTCGGCCTATGCAAGGACGGCGAGCCGCCAATACCACCCATGACGGAGTTTTTAAACGATGTTCGTCTAAACCCGGCCATATTACAAGAGAAGCAACCGGAGACGCTGCCACACCCGGTGCTCCCCAGTGGCCACACCTACCGGCCGCCGCCGTCGCGTAACCCATATGTTGCGCCCATCGTCCACGGAGTTCCGTCCGGGTCTACCTATGACGTGAGCAAGAACCCATTTGGATTCGGTAGGAGAGTCAAGAGAGCTCTCGGCATCCTCCAAAGTTCCCGCGGCAGCCAAGCTGTCAAGTCCAAGTCTGTTTCACCTCGCGCCGTGTCCCCGTGGGCATTTTCTCGAGCCGTCGTTCGAGCATACCACTCCTTGTCGCCCATTCAGCAGAATACCATACTGCACCATTGGCCGGCTTTTGAGCCGATTGCAAGAAATCTCACACAAAACTTCAATCCAGAGACGCAGGAGCTAGACCCGCGTCCCGTGATGGCAATTCTTCTCGGCGGTCCCGCGGGACCGGGCGGCGATGTGGTCAGGCTCATGAATAGGAAATGGGCAAACTTTCTCATCCAATGTGCATGGCAGTCGTTTTACAGACATACACCAAGCATCAGGGGGCATCTCAAGAGACTCTCCAATGCAAGCAGCCAACTGCGGGAGAAAAAGGAGTGCGAGACGAAGGCCCGAGAAAAGGCCAAAGAGGGCCAAAGAGTGCATCTAAAGGAGATGAGTGAGGAATTCATGAGTAGACGGAAAGGTATGGTTCAACATCTCGACAATGTTTTCGACGATGAATTCCCAAATGTTGACACTCGTTTCCCTGAGGGTGAGGAGGAGGATGACGGGCCAAAGGGGCCTGACGAATTGTCAAGCGAGTACCTTGATATATTTGTGTATTTTCAGGAGGCATTGTGGGCCAATCTTCCCTCTCCGCTATCCCTAAAGTCTAGGGAGAAGGAAAAGTTCATGCTTTCACAAGATGGAAACCTGGACAAGATGAAACAAACCAAGGGCAGGGCGGTGATTCATCAATTCCTGGATATGGTCTCGAGTAGTATGCAGCAGCCCAACACCACATTTGTGGCAGATGTTGACGATGTTGTCGCGTCTATCTACCAGCAGTTGCAGCTATTTGGCAATCAAAATCCCTACCTCAAATCCCTCGATATCAGGACAAAGCTGGATAGCTTGGATCACAAACTTGATTGGAGAGAGGAGACACTGGTTGGCGTGTTTAATGAAACGTTACCGCAACTTCAGCTAACAATGAGCTTCTTTTCGTTATCAATTTGGGCAGGTTTGAGTACATATTAATACCCCATGTTGGAACATTGGTCAATTGAAGAAATAACATCACGAGAGGCTTAAAGAGCCTCAAGGACCGTGGTCACAGAAGGCGGCTATACGCCTATCCGGCTCACATGACTATAACCCTCAACAGCAACACAATACTATAGCCCCGCGAGGGGCTAGTTAGTTAGAAGACGAAAACATCAATGAATTTGTCACCCAACCCCCTAGCAGCTGCTATTGCCCCTGTTGTGACCTTAGCTGAGTCATTCAGAACCCCTAGGACTTACCCGCACCCCATTATCTCTTTTCTTATTCTTCTTTTCGCATAGCGTTTTTACCAGGCAATAGAACTCCGTTCCCTCAGTTGAGTTTATGTAATTCTCTAGGTATAAGAGTTTTATTCTGGATACGATTGTTGTAGGCCAGAGAAGCACTTCCTGCTTTCATCTTGGGACTACGTTATTCCATTCTCGTTGGCACTCACTGTGAGCCAATAATAGGATGAGCAAAGGTTTGGTAGCAAAAAGAAAGAAAAATCAATTACTACAATAATCAGCAAAAGTATGAAATAATAAAACAAGCATAGATTATCCCTTGAAGTCCCCTCGACTTCCACCATTGAATCTCCATAATTTAAAGAATTAAGGAATAAAATGATTGATATGTGAAAGAAGCTGACTCTTATCTCCAGCAACCAATTGTGTCACAATATGCTTAAAGTGCTCAAAGATCTCCTGTACCTGTTCTTCGGCCACATATTGAGCATTATACTTCATAAGAATTGTCATCTGCCCACTATCTGCGGGAATACAATGAATAACTAGCGGATAGATTTCGAAATTGTTATTCTCAGGATTATCGAGGGGCAGGAAGAGGGGCTCAGAAACCTCTCCAACATCCTTAATCTTCGTGGTCGGCTGGACAATGAACATATGCCGTAGATCGCATGCTTCTTGAGCTGTACTGCTGAGTTTGGCAATATTCTGCAATCCAGTATGCCCAAACGGCATCATGGAATTTGCTTGATC